>VCAZ01000012.1:245000-452500 GCA_005784505.1 Bagarius yarrelli | reverse complement strand
GGCAACCATGCTGATTTATTAAATGCAGAACTTATTTTGTGTGCTTTTTCTGTGTGTCATGTGACATCCCCTCCTATGATTGGTTGTTTTCTCATGTTTTAGCATATGTTCCGCTGTTGGTTCATAAATTCTGCTTATTTAGTCGTGTATTAAAGCTCCTATTTTAATTTCTTCTAAAACACAAATTAACACAATAGAAAAAGAAGAAGATACGATTTACATTTTCATCCCACTGAGAGGTTTAAGGGCCTTTCTCAGGGGCCCAGCAGTGGCAGCTTGGTGGTACTGAGAATTGTATTCACAATCCTCCAATTAGAAACCCATCACCTTCTCCGCTGACCACCACTTCTCTACATTTTCCTTTTTAAGCATTTAGCAGATGTTCATATCCAGAGCGACTTACATTTATCTTTTCTATACGACTGACCCAATAGGGGTTAAGAGCCTTGCTCAGGGGCCCAGCGGTGGCAACTTGGTGGTGCTGGGAATCCAAACCCGATCTTCCAGTTAGCAGTCCAACACTTTAACCACTGCGCTATCACTTCCCCCACTTCTCCAGAATCGTCGTCCCATCCCGAGGTGTGAGGGATGTGAGGGATGCGAGCCGCTGAGCTACCGGGGAATTATATTTGGTTGAATTGGCATCTTTGTGGCGTGGTGAAAGTGTCAGTTCTCATGTTCTTGGTAACGAGAGACTGCAGTTAACACCCTGCGGAGGCATAAAGGACATAAACAGTACAATAACACTTCTTTTAATATCAGTGTGTTCTTCATTCGCCATGTCAGGAGGAGACAAAAGACTGTTTTTGGAGAACTCTAACACGACTTTGGGGACGGCTGGGTGATCCTTTTTCATTTAAAATCACCCTGGAAATGTGAGCTTTAAGACTGTTGAGAGATTAACAGTAAACACTAAACATGATGCAGGACTGCAATCTTAACGCAATATTGCCTTTACCTCGCCAAACGGCTTTTAGCTGAATAATTAGCCTGTAAAAAAACATCCTGTTTATTTTTTCACTGTATTTTCAGTGTGTGGGTGAGTGTAAGAAAGAGAGAGAGAGAGAAAGAGAACTTTTTATCATATTGTTCTCCACTGATAAAAAAAAACAAAAAAAAAAAAACAATAAACCTGTTTACTCCACATTTATTTATAAAAGAATTAGCACTGTTTTCCTGATCTTTGCTTTGCTGTGCATTTTTTTTACACTGCATTAAAAAAGTTTTTGGACTGTTGTCTATATTTATATTTATACTCTAGAGACTTTGTGGACAGATGTTTGGAACTCACATCCCAGCTGCTGGTTAGGTGAGTTAACAGAGCAGGTTTACTTGATGAGTAAACTCCAGATGAGACATCTGAAAACCAGACAAGAAGGTCAGTAGATGATTAGTACTGTTCTTAATAACCAATCGCTGATCTCCACTGCGTCCCAAAAATTCATCACCACTCACCATTGGTCCCCAGTCAACTGTTCCAACCCATCACTAATCACCGATGTTTCCAGTAACCTATCAACCCCCTAATGGGGCAGTGGAGGCTCAAATGGAGCACCACCACCGCCAGCCAGCCACTGTTGGGACCTTAAGCAAGACCCTTAATCCTTCCTGCTCCAGGGGGCGCTGTATCATAAGTGACCCTGCGCTCTGACCCCAAACTTACCAAGATGGGATATGCGGAGAACAAATTTCCCTCTGCTGTAAAAAGTCGATGTGACAAAATAAAGGCATTTACATTACATCACATTTACACTATACACTATTAATCCAAACAACCAATCGGTGGTCTTTGTTTCCAACAACCAGTCAATAATCCCAATTGCCCCCATCAATACTGTAGTAATTTAGCCTGTGTGTGTGTTCATGCGCTCAGGAGGCGTGGCTTTGTACAGAGATTTGATGTGAGGGTCAGATGTACTCTTTGTGCTATCTGGCTAAAGTTAGCATTTTTCAAGATGTCCCACTCAAGTTTTTTTGTTGAAAGGATAAATATGCCTTTTTTTCTTATAAGGAAATAAAAACAGGAATAAATATAAAGACAGTCAGAAACGTGGGAAAGTGGTGGCTCATGGTAAAGGTGTTGGACTGTCAACCCGAAGATTTTGGGTTTGGTTCCCAGCTTCACCAAGCCACCGCTGTTGGGCCCTTGAGCAAGGCCCTTAACCCCTAATTGCTCAGTTGTAGAAATGGGATGAATGTAAGTCACTCTGGATAAGAACGTCTGTGAATGTAAAGGTAATATTGCACTACTGTAGATGTGAAGTCTGAAAGATTGTCAGATCTTTACAACAGGCTGACCAGCTTAGATCGAATGTAGCGCTTGGCTAATAAAAGCTGGTCTGGAGTCCAGACCTTCTGCTGACGATCTGGCTACATCAGACCAGAGCTAATGACTTCATCAGGGGTGGCAGCTGAGGCCAAGGAGGAAAAATTATTCACATTCATAAAATATTACGTCATATTACAATACACACCAATAAACAGCTATAAACAGTGATAAACAGCCACTGCATTAATAGCCATAAACTGGTGATAAAAATAAACAGCTACAAGCAGCTATAAGCAGTTATAAGCAATGAAAAGCAGCTGTAAACACATGTAAACACTTATAAGCAGTGATAAAATAGTTATAAATAGTTTTAAGCAGCTAAACACAAATAAAACACATAAGCAGTTCTGAGCAGCCATAAACACATCTAAACACCATTAAGCAATAATAAGCAGCTGTTACAGTAAAAAAATAGTTATAAGCAGCTATAAACACTATAACTAATGATAACGGTTATAAAGAATTATAAGCAGCTATAAACATGTCTAACACCCATAAGCAATAACAAGCAGTTGCTATTAACAGTTAAAAGTAGTTATAAGCAGCTATAAACACTTTTAATTTAAACACCCACAGTTTTTAGTAGTTTTCAAGCAGATATAAACACTTATTATCCCCAATAAGAATTAATAAGCAGTTATAAATAGTAATAAGACTCTATAAATACTACTAATAAACACATATAAGCAATAATAAATTGCTATTAACAGTTATATATATAGTTTTTAACAGCTGAAACAGATAAAAATGATAATAAGCAGATATTACCAGTTATAATAAGTATGAGCATCTATAAAAACCTCTAAACACCCATAGTTTTTTATTAGTTATCAAGCACCTATAAACACCTATAACACTCATATGTAATGATAAGTGGTTATTAACAGTTACACATAGTTATAAGCAGCTATAAACACCTATAAGCAGTAATAAAACAGCTATAAACACTTATTAGCAGCTATAAACACTTCCAAGCGCCCCACGTTTTTAGTAGTTATCAAGCAGCTATAAACACTTATAGCAGCTATAAAACTCCTATAAGCGATGATAAGCAGCTACTAAACAGTTATAAGTTGTCATAAGCCTCTACAAATGTAAGCAATGATAATTTGCTATTAACAGTTATATATCATTTTAAGAAGCTATAATCACAGAAAAACAATAATAAGTGGCTATTAACAATTACAGGTAGGTATGATCAAACTGCTATAAGTAGTTACAAGCATCTATACATACTTCTAAACAACTATCATTTTTAGTAGTAATCAAGCAGTTATAAACATTTATAAACCCCCATAAGCAATAATAAGCAGCTATTAACAGTTATAAGTAGTCATAAGTCTATATAAACTTTTATAAACACATATAAGCAATGATAAATCGCTAGTAACAGTTATAGTTAAGTAGTTATAAGCAGCTATAAACAAATAGATACAATAATTAGCAGCTTTTAACAGTTATAAGTAGTTGTTAGCAGCTATAAACACCTATAAGCAGTGATAACACAGCTCAGCTATAAGTGGTTATAAGCATCTATAGACACGTATAAACACTGATAAGCAATGGCGCACAGTCCTTAACAGTTATAAGAAGTTATAAGCAGTGATATAAGCAGATAAAAAACAGTTATAAGTAGCTATAAGCCCCTATAATCATCTGTAAACAGTTATAAGTAGCCGTCAATCTGTGTAGTCTCTTCATTAGACATCAGAAATAGCAGTTTGTTGTAGAAGCACTTGTTTGTTGTGTAGAAAATTAGAATAATTTCCAGTTAGCATGCAATCAGGCTACATCTTATGAAGTAAATTATTAATTATCACCAGAAAATGAAGTGGACAGATGTTTTTTTTCCCGAATTAATCTAATGTCTAAATTTTGTAACACACATTCCAGCTGTTCAACAGAAACAAGGACGAATTATAAATTACAGAAACATACCAAAGCAAGAAAAACTTTAACACAATTAAAGTGTGTGTGTGTGTGTGTGTGTGTGTGTGTGTGTGTGTGTGTGAGTGTGAGAGAGAGAGAGAGAGAGAGTTTGTAAGTTGACCGTTTGCCTCTATTAGAAGTGAGTGAACCGATTCTCAGAGACGGGATTTCATGTCTATGATAATCACACATATACTTTAAATTCCACGGATGGAGATTAGATTGAAAACCCAAAATACTTTAGCGTTTTTCTGTTTTAATTATATTCCTAAAAAGAGAATTGATTTCTGACACTTGGAATCCCTGGAAAGGCTTCAGCTGAAATCTGGAGCTAAATGCTTTTATCTGCGTGAGCTCTGTAAGTGGCTGACTGCTGTTTAATTGTCTGATAGTCTGCAGGAGCTGGAGTTTGCCGGGTTGCGGTGCGCAGTGTGAGGCAGAAGAAGCCCCGGGCAGGGAACTGCGGCGCTCTTACTTCCTCTATTGATCTGAAATTTCACCCCTGGACGGTGCTGCAATTTCTTTTAATATTTGCTTTTAATTACCCTCTCAACCTTTTCTCACACTGGTTAGCGTAGCAACACGATTCCCTGAGGTGTGGCAGCCATTGTGAGTGTCGCTGAGCGTTTAGCGGTACGACTGCAGGTTCGCTGTGGCTTGAAAATAATCAGCTACAGTACTTCGTGTTCTCTCGTCGCTTAACGTCGCATTACTGCACCCAGGATGCTGAAAAGTATGAAAACAACAGCAAAGCACATAATTACAGGAAGCAGGCAGAGAAAATACTGCCTGGCTCAGTGCTGTAATAGCTGCAGACATTAGCGTAGCCTGTAGTTACCTCATGGTGCCCTTTTCTTCCTGGCTGCTGCAGTTCCACGCTCACCAGTGCAGCCTGGAGAAAAAAAAAACGGCCTGGGAAAAATATAGTGCTGCATTTATCAGCTGTTAGCATCCACAGCATCAATTTAGATTTTATTTATAGCCTTTATAGCATAGCATTTGAGCGCATTTAATATCCTGCTCCATGTTTAAAGCTTAACGTTGGTGTTTTAGAGACTGTTAAGAGACTCACATTTCGAAATGGGAATGTTAAAGTACTAGCTGACAGTATGTGTCATCCGTTTCAACTCCTCCGGGGGATTTATTGCGCAAAAAAATATTAAAAAATAAACCTTTTTTTCGCCCAAAGATTAGTTCGATTTTTAGTCCTATTTTTAAGTTAAAGTTAAAGTACATTATCATTTTCTTAGTCAGTCCCAACGGGATTCCTTCCTTGTTCTTTCTTTCGTAAAGGATGCAGACATGTGCAAAGCTAATTTCTTGAAAATGTTATTTTCCTATAGATTTTTCTGTGGCCAAACTTTTTTACACCGCGTTAGATGTTCTAATGCTTATTATGTTCTAATGTTATTGCAACAAAACACCAAAACATCACAATACACTTCGTAATTTTTCAGTGTGAAAGAGTTCACAAAATACTGTATCGAACCATTATAAGTGTGTCTCTGTAAAGTAACCTATATTCAGAAGGAGTCTCCAGTGGCAGTCGCAGTTTTCCTGTAACATAACAAACTGTTTTAGGCCCTGTCCCAAAATCCGCACTTCTATCTTGTGCCCATAATTTGCAGATTCCTGCTAAGTGCATAGGGTGTCCCAATTTGCTGGTGAGCGTCTCCGTCCCCGCCAACTTAATGCACACTTTCAAGTGCAGGTCCCAGCAGACTTCACTTGAAGATATTATCCAGAATACATCTGGTGGTGTGATGTTTTTTTAAAAAAAAAAGGGTTTTGCCAGACTTTTACATTTACGGCATCTGGCAGACATCCTTATCCAGACCAACTTACATCTTTAACTATTTTATACAACTGGGAATTAGGGGTTAAGGGTCTTGCTCAGGGACCCAACAGTGGCAACATGGTGGTTCTAGAAATCAAAACAATATTTCAATAACCACTGCACTACCACTATTCACATTTAGCAGATGTTCCTCATCCAGAGCAACTTACGTTTATCTTATTTACACAACTGAGCAATTAAGGGTTAAGGGTCTTGCTCAGGGGCCCAACTAGGATAGGAAACTTAAGTATTTTTATTCATAATCATTTATCAGTTATCATTCTATCAGCAATAGAATACTGGCACTGCCTTTTTTTGTCTGAGGGGTTTTGCGAGGATGACATAGCATTTGGCGTTTGACGCAGATGGTTGATGTGCCTTGAATGTCCCAATTCTGCACGCCAGCGCACATGTTCCCTTGCAAACTAATCAACTAAGGTGTGTGTTTCCAAAATTGCAGACTTTATGGAGGACCCCAGGGTGTAGTGTGGGTATTGGGACAGAGTCAAACAAAAGAAACACAAATGAAACAGTCTTTCGAGACAAGTCAATCTGCCCAATTTTTTACACCGTTTAAATGGAAGCTTTAATGATTTAAAGGATGAACAAGGACAAAATCTGTGACTTGCATTTTCCTGCGTTTTTAACGTGGTTGTCGTAAGATGCTGAAGGTGAACTTGACTTTGATTATATCTGCTTTTATATCCTTAACATGTTTACCTAAGGCTTGAGTAGTTCCCCTTTGCAATCAGGTCACCTTCCTATTAAAAAATCTAAAGGTGACAGGCCAAGCAGAGAAAAGCCTCTGGTGGAAGGTTAGGCTTGCTGTGGAATTTATCCTATAAAGATCAAGTAGTCCTCATCAGGCACCCTGGTGTCGTGACAAGCCCCGGTGTCCACAGGTAATTTGTGTAAAAGAAGAGGCAAATTTGCTTCTAGTGAATGTCACAGTCCTCCATTCAAACACAACAGCAAAGTGTTTTAGCAGGAGGCAACCATCAGCCTGTCAGATCTGCCCAATTCTCATTTCCATCCATCAGGGAACCTTACACCAGCGAGAGAGAGAGAGAGAGAGAAAGAGAGAAAGAGAATGAGTCTCTGGCTCCGTCAAAGCCCTTGGTGAGGTGAAAAAGCTTTGCAGCTCAAGTGCGCCTGTAGCCCCCTGAAGACCGTGTCCATCTGTTTCCCTTGGCTATTCCTGTCCCTCTTGTCATTCAGAGAGTAAACAAACAATCCTCTGCTTATTTATCACAAACACAGCACATGTCCCACAGGTCAAATTCTGTTTTGGATTGAGGCTGATCCTGCAACCAGTCCTAAAACCGGAGCGACACGATTTTCAACCTGAACTAGAAGGAATAATTATTCACATTCTCTTCATGTGTGTCGTAACCAAAATCCTGGAAAATCCAATCAAATCCCATCTAAGCTCCTCCAATCTACTTACAGACCAGGTGTGGCTGCGCCGGTTTTGAATCATAATTATTATCTTCTTCTTCTCCTCCTTTTGGCTGTTCCCTTTTGGGGGTCGCCACAGCAAATCATCTTCACCAAGGTCTCCGCCTAACCCTATTCTTTACATCCTCTTTACTTACACCCACTAACTTCATGTCCTTGTTTATCTCATCCATATACTTCCTCTTTGGTCTTCCTCTTTATCTTCTGCCTGTGTAGCTTCATTTCTAAATTCTCTAACATCCTCCTACCGATATATTCACTGTCCCTCCTCTGTACATGTCCAAACCACCTCAATCTGTTCTCTTTGACTTTCTCCCCAAAACATCTAACATGAGCCATCCCCCATGATGAACTCGTTCCTAATCCTGTCCAACCTCGTCTCTCCAAAAGAAAAGCTCAACATCTTAATAATCGAGTCGTATCATTATAGAAAAGGGTGAAAAAGAAATCAATCACTGAGTCATAATAAAGAAATCTGGACAACTCTGGACAACACAAGAAATCTGGACAACACAAGAACCCAACAGAAACGTCACCTGACCTTTACATCCATCAGCATTTTTTGAATATACTATTCCAGGTGTAGTCTCATTTTTCCTCCTATAATAACCTCTAAACTAAACGTGACTGTGTGGATTTGATCATTCAGTTCCAATAGTATTAATGAGATCAGACACTAATGTTGAGGTGAGGAGATCCAGGGGTTAACTCAGAATCAGGACTCCGAACTTTCTTTTACTCCAATTCTGAACACAGCATGTCTTCATGGACATTAGGGGACATTGTCATATTTTGTCATAACAGAGGTTGAGTCTTGTAATTCCAGTGAAGGAAGAATGGAAAATACAAAATACCGAAACATTAGAGACATCTGTGTGCTACTTTAAGCTAACAGTTTGGGGAAAACACACTTATAGGGGTGTGCTGGCAAGATGTTCACTGATTTTTAAGTTATATTATTTATGTTTACATAGAGACACGTAGCGAATAAACTATGTTGAACAAAGGTGTTGACAGCACAAGAATTTTTGCATGCCTCGTTTTTCCAAAAGGTTTTAATGTGAATATAGCAGCAACTGTCCCAGTCTTCTTTCATGTATTTAATCAATGTCAGCGACTTGGTGGTCCAAAATCCTCCGTTTATAATATTTGAGTTTTCTTCATCTTCGCCATCACATGTGCGCTTCCTATTAGATACACGTTTCATCTGAATTTATGAGCCCGGTAAAAATGCAAAGGTTCTTTAGGTCGAGCTCATCATCATTTGCAACGGAATGCATGTGAACGAAAATTAACCCAACGAGAAGTGTATCATGACAAAAGTTGAAGATTGGCTAATTTTACTGCTACTAATCTGGCCAGATTGTGTGTAGATTGATTAGAGATTGGATAGTGATGTGCTCTGAAAGTGCTCTTTATCACAGTGCTTGATTAAATTTGATTTATCTTCTAAGGACACAAAACTCACTGTAGGAGGGATTCTTTTAGAAGTGGGGAAAAGAAAGATTAAAAACAGTCACACACTCGGCTCTACACAGCGTCTAAAGTGATATCAAAGTGTAAAGCAAATTAAAATCCCCCCGAAAAGCATTTTCCCAATTTTATCTTGTTCAACAAATCTGGTTCTGTTCTTCTGTTCTCGTTTATGTGATGCAACCATTTTATGAACAGTCCTTTTCTCTCCAAACTTTTTTTTGTTCTTTGGATGATAAGTAAGTCCCAAGTTACAGCTTTACATCTGACACTGGAGATTCCTTTACCACATTAATAAGTCCACATTTTTGTAGCCCATTTATGTGGAATGTCCAGCGTCCTCGTCCCTGTGAATTCATTATGAATATATAAGACAGATCAGAAGGAAGGATTCAACATCACATTTGACCGCACAACATATAGTGCTTTCCCACCGGGGCAGGCGGCTGAACTGAAATCAGGTTGCGCTTTTTCCCCGAAAAAAGTTGAGGGCCGGTGCCCAGATCTTGGCTCTAAACTGTGGGTGGAGAGGCACCATTTTTAAAGAGTCGAAAGAAATGCAAACGTATTAGCATTAGCATGAGCATTAGCTAAAAAAAAAGAAGAAGCTGTTGCTCTAGTTGTTGTCTGGTTGAGAATGCGGAATGTTTATAGTAACATACATATGATCAGCTAGCTTAGTTTAGCCTAAATTCTGTTAACAGCGCTACAGTAGATGTAGTGCTAATTTTGCTACGTCTGCACTACCGAATGCATGCACATAACATTATATTTAGGACTGGATTTAATAACGGATCTTCAACTAGCACTGTAATTTAATTTGGTTTTGATTCTACTTGATGTAGAATTGAATCGCACCGCTAGTTGACAATCTGTTATTATACTCTAGTCCTAAATATAACATTATGAGCATGAATTAGGTAGCAAAGATACAGCTAAATTAGCACAGCTAAGTTAGCTTAATAGTGGATCATCAACTAGCGATGCGATTTAATTCTGATTTTGATTCTTCTTGATTTAGAATTGAATCACATCACTGGTTAATAATCCAAAGATCCAGTCCTAAATATAACATTATGAGCATGTATTAGGTAGCGTAGATACAGCTAAGTTAGCACTGCTTTACAGAACTGAGCTAGATAACGATTCTGATCACATGTTGGTGAGGTAGGGGTTCTTCTCCCTGCCCAGTGCAACCAGCTCCAGCTTCAGCATCAGCCTGGCACGGGCTCCGGTCAGGAAGAGGTAATATTGGACGACATGGGCACCAAAACAGATTCATTTCTGTGGAAATCTGATAGCTAAAAGACGAGCCAGGACTGAGAAAAATGTGTAAAGTCTGCTTTAGCTTATTTCTGATCTTTCAAATTTCCAGCATCAATTAAGAGTGAAAAAAATTCGAAATCCCACAGCGCGGCTGAGAGTGAACTGTGAGAGCATGTCTGTGTCTCGGAGTCTCTGTAAAAGTGGGAAGAAGTCATTAAATGTGAAAGAGGAGCTCAAATTATGTAACACTTCTACTGTATATTTATATAATTTCATTAACTATCAGTTTTATATAACCCTATAGTTCTGCTTGGAGATCTGTTTGTCAGAGAAATGCTTTATCATACACTTCCACCAGACGGACTAAATCAATCCATTGATCTACATTTACATTTACATTAACAGCATTTGGTGTGTGGATTTTAACCAGCGATCTAAGGATGACAACTTTACGCACCTACAGTCCTCCACTCTACCAACTGAGCTATCGAAGGCTTGCTTGATGTACATTCAGAAAATAAACACAAAAAATGTTTCTCAATTAGTTAAAAGTTTGCACACGTCCATGCTTTATACAAAAAGTGCTTCTTGGAAGCCTAAAGCATTTTGCACCATTTGTGTTGTCCGACGCAAAAAACGTCTCTGTAAGTGTCTTTGTATTGATTTTGTATGAAATCTAATTTAGTGTGAACACAGCATTAGTCCATCAATCATTTTTTAAAACATTTCCTTGTCTTAAAACTTTTTATCTTCATCATTATTTTCATCCCAGAACTGTTCAGGTCTCCTCAAAGCTCCGCACAGAACCACAAAGGTGCAAGCTAAATAACACTCACTGAGTTTTTCAAGGGTTCATCGTATAGTTCAGAAGGTTCTGTGTGGAACCCAGTAACTATCTATGGTAGTGCAGTGGTTAAGGTGTTGGACTGCTAAATGGAAGATAAGTGGTTTGAATCCCAGCACCACCAAGTTGCGACTGTTGGGCCCCTAAGTAGGGCCCTTAACCCCCAATTGCTCAGATGTATAAAGACGATGAATGTAAGTCGCTCTGGATAAGGACATCTGCCAAATGCTGTAAATAGATTCTTTGTCTTTAATTTAAAACCTAGGCAACATCTTAAAAGTAGAAACTCAACTGTCAGGTTATGGATGAAGTCTTTAACGGTTATCCAGATGGATCATATGATTTCTTCATGACTTTTTTAAATGATTTATTATATAATTAAGGATTTGTAGCTTTTTAAAGTGGAACTGTAAGCTTCGTTTTAGTCCACTCGTTTTAGACTGTTTAAGGGTTCCTTGAACATGTGCCAAGCCTTAAAGGATCTAAATGGTCTAAAAGTGTACCAGACATGACCCACACTGCTGTCCTTAATGTCTGGAAAATAATTTGTGTGGAATTTTAGCATGCACTCAGGGGCAATGTACTTTGTTCCCAGATAGGAAAGGGGAGGAATGATATAAATAACATCCCACTGAAGGGAATCATGTGAAGTTTTGAGAGCCTCTTCTACCGATGAGTGGATTGTTCTTAACTTTCCTGATCGTGTCAGCTACGGATGCTTATTAGCGATGCTACGGTTTTACCCTGTAAATTAGCCTTTTCTCTTGACTGTAAAGTTTAAACACATTTCATTTTTTATTCTCTCTCTTATATTCACTGTTAACTCACTGGCTGACTTATATTCCAGGTCTTCCGCATGTCTGTGTCACTTCCTTGTTTGCCTCTTTAACACAATGTTCATTGTCCTTGCTTATTACTGTGCAGTATCTCTTTCTTGCTCTTTATCTGTCTCTCTTTGCCGACAAATCTATTCTCCCGAGCTTCCAGTGTTTCTGGTCGAGTCTCAAGATCTTTCTGATGATGCTGTAGGTCTGGTCAGCGTCTCATCGGTTGAAGGTTCTCACTGCCATTGAAGATAAACGGGCAGTGACTGTGGGCTGCAGCCCTCTGTCTTGTCCTCTGGTTTTCATTATTAGAGGTTTGATGTCTTTGGCAGGAGGAAATTGCAGTTGAACCTGTGGTCAACCTAGAACCTTGCTGATTTATCAGTTGCTTTAAGCTTCCGGATACAATTCTGTTTGGATATAGACGTGTGTAGACAGGACATTATTAATTATCACGTCTGTCATCCACTTGAAGATGGGTTCTTCTTTAAGTCTGGTTCCTCTCAAGGTTTTTTCCTAGAAGGTCATCAGGGGGTTTATTTAGCACCAAGTTTGTTGGTTTTTAATAATTGTCCTTAATTAAGTCCTAGTCAAGTCATCCTAGTTTGCATATTCTATTATTCCACCTTTCGCTGAATGGGTGGATAGATAGATGTTGGTTTGCTGGTTTATTAGGTTTGGTTGGTTTCAGGTATCTGGTCAAGTCAAGCCTTAAAAAAGAAAAAAAAAATCCTCTTAAACCGGTTACATCACTCGAACAGCTACAGACAACAACGAGCTATTTACAGTACAGTACAGTGCACATGTGCACATCTGTGGTTGGGTGGGGGTTGGATTTGGTGTTTGGGTTAATTGGGTTGTTTGTCAGTTAATTTTGTCAATTTTTTGGGTTATTTTAGACGTTTAGTAAACTTGATCTGTTGGTTGGTTGGTTTGTCACTTGAGTTGATCAGTATGTATCAGTTTATCTGTTAATTGGATTTGTTAGTTGGTTAGGTTGGTTAGTTTGGTTGGGTTAGGTGGCTAGCTGGTTGGGTTGGGTTGGTTGGATTGTTGCTTGTTTGGTAGGGTTGGTTGGCTTACTGGTTGGGTTGGTTGGACTGTTGCTTATTAGGGTTTGGTTTGGGTTTGGCTGGTTAGCGTATTGGGTTTGGCTGTTGGATTGTTGCTTATTTGCGTTTGGTTGGGTTGGCTGGCCAGCTGATTTGGTTATTTTGTTATTCGGCTGTAGATTAGATAAAAAAATTAGATAGTTAATGTTCTTGAGACTTAAGTGTTTGTCCAGCAAAGTCTCAAACGTCACCTTATACTCACCACCTCAGCTATTATGCCAGTAGTTTTGAATTGTGTGATGCGTCTGCTATCCATATTTATAGGAATAAGCTGTTACTATAGAAACGATTACATATTAGAACTGTGCTATTATGCAACCTAAACCTACGAGCTAATTATGGAGAAGATATTTGTTTTCTCCGGGTTTATGAATACAGATTCATATTAGCAGTTTAAATCATCATTATAGAAATAAATGCACATTTACACAGCGACACAGGTGGCTTCATAGTCACCAAGGACATCTGTACTGACCACGATGGTTTCACTGCAGCTTGAAGGTCTTTATCATGATGACAGCATGTCTGCTGCTTCTCTCTGTAATCATCCACTCGGGGCAAAGTGCATTCCAACGTTCATTTCTCTTCTTATGAAGAAAAACAACAAAAGAGAAAAACAACGCAAACTTGTGGCTCATCCTTTTAAAGCTCTGAGCAATCAAGCTTGAATAAAATAAGGAAAGATCAAAACTATTATATACATCCAGAATGTGTAAGCGTTTGGGTTTTTTAACCTCCTAAGATGTCTAGTTGACTAATTGGGCAGGAGAAGCAAATCCTAGCATGTGCACTTTTGCTTTCACGGAGACGGGATGTGTCCGATTCTTTGTTTGGACTGAAGTTAACTAAACCGGACGTTTTCCTTTTTGAGATAAAGTCAATTTGACAGCAGTGAATATATATAAAAAGGGAAGCACTGCTGAAGAGGTATAGGTGTGAATAAAAAGGGTCCTTTTTTAAGTTAACACACTCCTTTTTTTTAAAGAAATGAGGTATGGATTCAAAGATTACTTTTAGATCAAAAGAGAAGTGGGGAAAAAAGAGGAGGAAAAAGAAAGGCAGGATTCCAGATGTTCAAAATTAAGCTTATATATACTGTATATCAATATCAATAGTGCCACCTAGTGATATATGGTACTTCGGTGTAATCAGCCTTGTGTGTCATAATCATTCCTGTTCAAATTTAGCCATTTTTAGCCCCTGACAAAAATCCACTTAAAGGCATTGGATGGCAAATTTGACTTATAAAAGAAATAAATATGGACACTAGGCGTGTGTTTACGGTGTTCGTTGAGAGAGATTCGGTGACTGTTTTTCATCTATTTCAAAGCGCAGTCCTGATAATGGTGTGTACCGAAATGGCGTGTCATCTCTAACGACCTTGCATCCTCGTTACGGGCTACGCCGCTCGCTCTTACGCTTGCTCTCGATGGTGCTGTTGAATTATTTTGATTTTCCATCCAGGTCTGTCTGGTAATACATCTGCAGGATTGTTAAAAACAGACTATTTATTTTAGGACATACTGATTCATTCTCTTTACCAGTAGCTCTAACAATAGTAACGGTTTCCATAAACAAGCTCACTGGAGAATACTTTACTTATACTGATTATTTAAAGTTGTGGTAGAAGGTATATGGCATTTGTGGAAAGAGTCTCAAGTGTCAGAACTTTGACACAGGTGTGGGTAAAGCTGGACATTTCAGTACCTTTATGTCTTTTGTCTGCTTTAGAGAAAGAAAAAGAGGCTAATGATGAAATGAAATAAAAGTTTACAACTGCTACATCATAGCTAAGAAAAGAAACCAGGGATAAAAACTAAAGATTAAACGATAATCGGTTTTACCGATATTTTATCCAATGTTTTAGCTCTTATTTATTTATTTATTTATCGGATATCGGTTTTGCGCTAATGGCAAATATCGGTTCTTCTATACCTAGCAGTCACAAACATGATCAATTTGTGGTCATAAAACAATCAGTATTGGTCAATCTCTAATAAAAAGTCTACTAGCGAAACAAAGATACTGTAATATCCTAAGGGGAAGTGGTAGTCAGGCTGGATGGTGTACAGTAAAGACAAACGCTGTGCCAGTAGGAAGGTATGTAAAAACAAGTATGCAGGGAAAGTAGTATGTTAAAATTCTTAGTACAAGGAAAAACAATACACAGAATGTATCTGGGTGATCCACTTTAGTTCAAGTGACATACATTGGACACTTAAAGTACTTAAAGAGAAGTGGTTCCTTGTGGTTTAATTGCACTTGTATAGGTTTGAATCCGTAAATCGTTACACTTTCTTACTGTTGTGGCAACGTAAGTCATGTGACAATCTCGACATGCTGGATATAGTACATACACATTTATTCATACCCACCCATCATCATGGAATATCAAACATACTGTTTTAACAGCAGTCCAATTTTGGACGCAGCCCAACAGTTTTTCAGTCTGGTGGGAAGTAGGATTGTCTGTCTTTACCCCATTTGGGATAAAGGAAACATATTTAACTGTAGACAGGGTCACTGGATACCGGCTGGACAGATATGTTAGAGAATTAACTGACAAACCTTTAGGTTTCATAGGGTCTGAAAGATGATGTCATGGTTGCAGTATTTCTTTTGGACAGGTGTGATTGGATTTTGGTGTGTTTTAATAGTAACTAAATATCTTTATGAATCAGTTTAACTCCAGCAGCAGTGTGTAATCAGTGTATTTTTCTGTTTAGGATTTTAGTATTGTATTATAAAGTTTTTTCACCGGTGAATGACACATGATGTATTGTAGTAATGTTGTCTCTGGTCATCTAGTCTGTGTCGGTGTTGGACTGCTACCAGAAAGACAGGGGTTTGATTCCAAGCACCACCAAGCCACAACCATGTGCCCTTCAGCAAGGCTCTTATCCAATTGCTCAGTTGTAGAACATAAATAAATGTAAGTCGCTCTAAATGAGGCTGTCTGACAAATGCTATAAATGTAAAGTAGACTTTTCTTAACTACAAAGTACACGACATAACTAGTACACTAACAGTATTTGTTTCGGCTTACTTCAAAGTAAAGTTTCATAATTTCTGGCGGACGGCCTTATTTAGAGCTTTTTTACATTTTATACAACTAAGCAATTGGGGGTTAGCAATTGGGAGCCTCGCTTAGGGGTCCAGCATTGGTGCTAGGTATCAAACACACAACCTTCCGGTTAGTAGACCAACACCTTAACCACTAAGCTACCATATTCCACCCACAACTTCTATGTTTAAGTTGATTTACTGAATAGTTTACAGTCGAGTCCCATTACAAATGTAGCAGACGCCAAAGTAGATTAAATAAACCAAACAGTGGACGATTGAAGAGCGATTACAATAGTTCACTTACATGTAAACAACTAGACTTAGTTACTTATTACAAGTCAACTTAATATTAATACTGGAACTGAACTGAACTGAAGTTTACGTCACGTTCCTCTCATTTCAATAATGAATTCCTTTCTTCATTTCCAGATGATATTTCCACAAAAAAAAACTTTTTGGACAGGTCAGCACATGTTCCCTGATCCGTGTGGGGATT
This sequence comes from Bagarius yarrelli, assembly GCA_005784505.1. Lineage (NCBI taxonomy): Eukaryota > Metazoa > Chordata > Actinopteri > Siluriformes > Sisoridae > Bagarius > Bagarius yarrelli. The sequence continues at coordinate 435,866 of VCAZ01000012.1, read as the reverse complement.
TTGTGCCGGTCTCGTTTAACTGGAGCAGAAAATCTCCAGGGTATATGACCTTTGTTTAATCACTCCACATTCGGAGGGGTGATTTTCTCGTCCCTGTGCTGGCATTCAGGTAAATTAGGTCTCATTCAGCCATGTAAAGCTCAGCTAGCTAATCGTGAAAAGCTAGTTGCATGTGCATAACCGTGGCATGTGTTTACACACACACACACACACACACAGATCAACAGTATGCCAATTCACTAATCCTGTTAGCCTGCTAGCTAAACTAAGATAACCTGACAGGATTTTAAAGAGGATTTTCAACCCATAGTATTCAGTATTTATAATTACTCAGTGCTAAAGCTATCCAGCTAGCTAACAAGATCATTGTAAGATTCCCCAAAAATGTATTTAACTCATATTCCTTATTGCTAAAGCTTTAGCCAAATAGCAAACATAACCTAACACAAAATGATTTTTGTACTAAAAAACCTTTTTTTTTTTAACTATTTATAAAAAATAAAAAAAAAGGGCCTGCAACCACTTGACCATATTTCTGTTTGTAATATAACCGCTAATCAGATAAAGTAACATTAACTGATCTGGCAAGATATTTGAGACTATTTAAAATGCTAGTCATCTAGCTAACATGGCAGGATTGCTAACAGCAATTGCTTTCAAGCGCTAGTTAGCTAGCTAATATTTGCACACATGGCAGGATATCGGACAGGAATATGTGTTTAATTATTTCCAGTCTATTGTATTTTATTTTATTTTATTTTCTGTCCTATCTTTTTTTCTCAGTTATGTTGCTTCCAGTCATGTATGTTTATGTTAAAATGATGCAATTATATTATAGCCATCATATGTCGCTATAGTCACAGAAATCGGTCATAAAGTCATTAGAATGAATAGTTCAAAGGTCAGAGTATACGATCCTAGTGTTGTAGTTGTGTATTGCAGAATGTTGACAGTACAACTAAACCAACATAATTGTTGTTCGTTACATGCTGCAGTATGATTTCAGTCATTAAGTGAGAAATATTCAGAAGATGGGTTCTCAGAGCTGAATGACATTAGCATGGAAGATGATTATTATGTACAGTAAAGAGAATTCTAATGACTTATTTCCTTGTTTTAGTAAATGTTAGACACGTCCTAGTGGTTTAACTTAATGAAAACAATTGTAAATTCTAAATCGGTGGCTAGTTTTCTAGGTTATCTTAGATTTTGCGTGTCCTGTGCTGGGCTCCATATACGGATCACTAAATTGAGATGGTCTTTTGTGTGCATAGTGGTAGTTATGGGGGTAAATTAATTAATGACACTTTTAACTTTCATTCTTTTTTACTCAGAAAGCATTTCACTGCATGTTGTACTATTTGACAAATAAAATTTGAATTTGAACAGGACACACAGAGCTGTGTGTTGGGTACAGCCCACAACACATTAAAGAAAATTGGCATGGCGCACAGTAGAGACACACCACCGACTTCAGCGTTTCCCTTTTATAGGTTCTCCTCTCATCCAGCGGCGAATAATTGGAGTATTAACCGTATACATCATCCCACTATCAGGCTGGTAGGGCCGACATGCACGCAGGCTTTGACACCAAAAAGTGTATCAGAAACAAACACATACAAACAAACATACATAGACATTTCCAAACATACATATAACAAAATCGAGAAGAAAGAAAATGTCCCACAAAATATCCCATAAAAATATCAAGCACTTTTACTGTGGAATATTTTAATAATTTATCTTCGACATCTACACTAACATACGTCTGTTTCTTTTTTTATTCTGAGCTCAGTGTCACCACCGGATTTAGTCTGTATCCAGTCCAGTTGGTGGATCATCACAGAGACAATAAACCCCAGTTGCAGTTTCCCAGTGATGACTTTGTCTTCTAGACGGCCAACCAGACAAAACCACAGAATCTTTACTGCAGTATAGAACAACCTGCTGGCTTGTCTGGTCAGACTCTCGGACTGAACTTGGTTTCTCCCAAGGTTTTTTCTCCATTTTGTCACCAATGGAGTTTGGGTTCTTTGCCGGTGTCGCCTCTGATTAGGTAAGTTGGGGACTTTTAATTCACAGATATTAATTTAGTGAGTGTTTTTCTGTGTTGTTTTATTTGATTTGATTCTGTAAAGCTGCTTTGACACAATCTCTATTGTTAAAAAGGGCTAATGAAATAAATAAAGGGAACTTGACTTGACCTGACAGAGAGAAACTGCTTGATCTTTTGTGGGAGCATAAATTAGATCTTAATCAACTACCAATTTACAATTCCTGTATTTCTAATGATTGAAAATCAACTCATGTTATAGTTACACATTCGGTAAGTTTGAATATAAATTATTTTACAGTTTCACAGTAAAAATGTTTAATCTTTTGTGGGCGCATGAATTGGATCTGTCTAAAATAATCTGATCGTTGGTTTGATCGACTACCAATTTGAAATACCTTTTTTATAATGAGAAATTATATGAGAAAATTGTGACAATATGGTGGGAAATAGGGGAAATATATTATAATAATATAGCTAGATAATCTAATAGGAGTCCTGCAGCTAACTAGCTAACATGGTTTTTAAAAAATAGTTATTAATAAAAGAGACAGTATAGCCCTGAAAATCTGTTCTTTTTATCGGAGGTGTTGAAGATGACAGGAGACACAGTGCTGAAGGCTTTTATCACACGGCAGCTGCTGTTCAGAACCTGACAGCATCGATCACGCTCCCGGTCCAGCTCTGTCAGAAATGTTTCATCACTACTGCTTAAGCAAGGAGAACATGGACAGGGTGTCTTCTGCTTTTATATCGCAGCTGTGCAACTGTGCTTTCCTTTCACAATTGATTTATTTGGCCGCTTCATGATCTTTAAAGATAATAAAACCATTTAATGTTTAAAACTTCAATTTTTAGAGTATTAGTTTACTATATTTATATATATTTATATTTAAAAAATCAATAAATCTCAAATCTTTACAGAAAGAAATCTACTGTGAACAACACCTGACAAGATTCCTGGAAGTAAATGCTCGCTAACATGAGCCAAACTGACAGGATTTTAATGATTATTTTAAAACGCTAATCAGCTAAGTAACATTAGCGAACCTGACAATCAAGACAGTATTTTCATCGCTATTTGACTAGCTAACATTAGGCAGTCTTAAAGAACTTTAATTAATTTTAAACACTAATCATCTCTCTAATATTAGCCAAACTGACAGAATCCTAAAGAGTATTATAAATGCTAGTGCGCTAGCTAAACCGACACTACAACGGGAATATTTTAACTGCTAGTCGGCTAGTTAACCTTAGCCAGCCTGACAGGATTACTGTGAATATTTTAAACACTATTCCGCCAGCTAATATTAATATAATCTAATATAATCAGCTGTCGAAAATTAGCCAAAATCACAGGATTCCAATAAGTATTTTAAACTCTAGTTGGCTAGCTAACTTGAGATTACCCGATAGATTACGGAGAATAGTTTAACTTTTAGTCAGCCACCCAATTTATCAAAAATAATGACAATATTTTAGCCGCTTGTCAGCTAGCTAACATTAGCTAATATAACAGGATTACTGTAAGTATTTTAACTGCTAGTCAGCCAGCCAATCTGCAGCAAGCCTGACAGTATTTTTAATGCTAGTCAGCTAGCTAATATTAGCCACTGATAACTAAAACAAACTAATAAAACAAGTAGGTTTTTTGAAGTATATAAAAATTAGTTTGTAGTAAATATATTTATATAAATATATTCAGAAATATAGTAGATTTTTGGCCATTTTAAAATATATTTGAAAATATCATTTTTTATTACCACAAATAGCAATAGAATCTCTATCTCTCTCTCTCTCGCACACACACACACACTCACACACACACACACACACACACAACCACACATAGACTGTTTATGCAAGTTAAATATTTGCCACTGTATCCTGTAAGCTTTTATGTACACACACACAATTTAATTCACACATGAACATTTATGCCCTTTCATTGAATATTTGTTCCTCCCTCTCTCTCTCTTTTCTCACACACACCCACATACACACATACACACACACACACAAGCATACACACACACACCCACCCACACACTGTTATAGCTGTTTTCCTCTCTTATGTACACACACACACACACACACACACATTCAAACACTGGTAATACAAATGAAATATTTCTCCACCCTGATTATTTTATACACACATAATTTACATTCACGTCCTTTTGTTAAAAATCTGCTTCTCTAACTTGTGTGTACACACGCACAAACACACACACACACACACACACACACACACACACTGTCCATACAAATTAAATGTCTTTATTATAACTTGAAAATTTTATACACATGCATATCCTTGAACTATGTCTCTCTTTCTCTCTCTCTGTCTCTCACACACACACACTCTCTCATCACACACACACACACACATACACACAAATACATTTATATTGATGTTCATGTTTAATTCCTTTAATTTCACTTTTCCTCTCATCCTCCTACACACTCACACACACACACACACAGTTCACACAAACAACATATTTCTTTACTATAACATGTACAATTTTTACACTTACACAAACACACATTCCCACTTATAAACTTAACTTGGAATAACTTCTTTTTTTATCACTCTCTCTCACACACACACACACACACACACACAGATTTCCCACTTAAAAACTTAACTTGGATAGCTTTTTTGCACTGTTACACACACACGCTCACAAAGAATACATTTACAGCGGTATTAATTCCTTAAAATCTTTTTCCTTCTCACCTTTACACACACACACACACACACTGTTAACTTAATTAACCTACAACAATATGTCTCTCTTGTACACAGTAGAATTTTGTACACACACTGAAAGACAGGGAAAGTGTTAAAACATATTGCAGAGGTGAATTTAATATTTCACAGTCTGTGAAATTGATGACATCATTAGGAAGCGGCATCTGAAACTGACATCAATGTTTATCCTTTATTCTCGGAACATCTGCTGCAACTGAAGCTCATCACTGTTACACAGAGTCGCCATCACAAGAACTCTCCTGTCCTGTACAGAGTCCTGATTCTGACTCAACCCCTTTAAACTCAACACCTTTGGGATGAACCGGAACCCCAACTGAACCCCAGACCTCCAAACCTCAACATTAGTGTCTGATCTCATTAATACTATTGGAACTGAATGATCAGATCTACACAGTCACATGACTCTATCTAGTGGAAAACCTGCACAGAGGTCTGGAGGTGATTATAGGAGGAGTGAGACGAACATCTGGAACAGGATTTGATGGCAGGTGTTCCATTAAAGTGTGGATTTTAAAAGTGAAACTTTAGATAGGACACCATTCTGTTACCTAAAAAAAGTCAGACCCTTTAAATAAATAAAGAACGATATAAATTTTAATGATTTTCTCTTTTTTTCTGGACAGGTGTACAGGTTTCTCTGGTGTACGGTTCTGCACAGAATGTTCCAGGGTTCTAGATTTACAACAGAAAAATGACATCTTAGTAAGTAATAATATCTAATTCTTATTGTAAGTCATCCAAAAAAACAAACAAACATAAGCTTAATGAGCTGAGTACTATTTCTAAATATTTTAAACATTTTCTACTATTTTTTATTTTATTGACAGATTCTCTTGCTACAGTCTGAAAATTAATGCAAAGTAATTCCAAGTCGTTTGATTTGAAAAACATTATTAAGGAAAACAAGTAAGTAAATTAGAGTTAATTTAAAACGATTTCTTTCTAAGATTTTCATTGATTTTGCAGTGAATTTTAAAGGCAGGGTTGGTGATTGATTCTGTTAAGCGGTCTGTTTTATGTATTTATATATTCTGTAAAAGGCATAGGAACAAAAAAACTTCAGTCTAAACATTATGATAGGATTTCCTACCTTTTTCCTTATCCTCACGTTCATCCTGATTGTTCTGGGTATAAATACCTCGACCAATTAAAAGAAAGATTTTTCTCTGTACACTTGTGTGTCTGAGTAAATTCTATCCCAGCGCTGGGGAGAGATAGCAGCAGCAGAACTTTCTTAACTCCTAGACATCAGAACCAGATTCCAGTCGACCCGAGAAAAATCCGTTTTTTGGGGGCTCGTCCAGGATTTCCAGTTGGAGGACGGAAATGGTGGTGAGGACCATTTTTATTTTTATTTCTATTTATATGTTTCTGTGTTCGTTCTCTTATGCTTTTGGATGTATAAATTATTGGACCACTGAGGGAAGTAGTAGCTCAGTGGTTAAGGTCTTGGATTTCTACGTGGAAGATCAGCACATCCAAGATCCAACAGCATGATCCAAAGCATCACTACATAGCGGTGGGGTGATCATGTCAAAAGCTAGGCCAACTTCTGTTACTTCCTGTTTTATCTTTATGGCAAATTACAAAACAGCAATAAGTTGCACATCGCCACCTACTGTATTGGAGTGTGTCAAATTAGGAATTCGTTTAATATCCTTTATAAGCCCTGTTTTGTGCGAAAAAATAATTAGTGCCTTAACAACTTCCCTTTAAGGATAATATATTACTATAGACACACGGTTTATACCTACAACTCAACGAGAAAACTATTACCATAACAAGAAACACCTTATTACAATAAGCAGGCCACAATGACAGGCCAGGAGTGTGAGCTCAGTGGTTTAGTTGTTGGACTTCTGATCAGAATATTATGGGGTCAATACTCAGAACCACCCTGCTGCCACTGCTGAGACCATAAGCGCGGCCCCTAACCATCAACTGCTCAGTTGGATAAGATAATTGGAAGTCACTCCAAATAAAAGTGTCTGCTAAATGCCAGAAAGGGAAAAGGAAAGGAGTAAAACACATAACAATGGTCACATGATGAGCACAGAACAAAAGGATGAACAAAAAAAAAGTCTCTGGCAAACTATAATGGTTGCCCCCTGGTGGCCTGACAGTGTGTATCCCAACATATCTCTTATAAAATATCATATCTATACAAAATTCTTGATCTAGTTTAAGTTGGGAGATTTAATGGTCAGTTATTATCCAGTAGATTATTCATCTTAGGTTATAAAATTCTGATTTACCTTCATCTATAATACTATGTAATTGCACCTAATCATGGTATAATTGTGTTATAATACACTGCTAATTAATTCTATAAAAAGCATTCTCAGGTCTGCGGTGTATTTTTTTTTTTAATCTGTGGCCTAAGTAACTAAGGTTACACTTCTGTTAAATATGAGCAGAGAGGCGACGAAATCTTAATGAAGAGCAGCAAAGCTTTATCTGATGTTCAGTGGTTGGTGTTAAATATCAGTGCTTGATTAACTCTATGAGTTTAGACAGGGTTGGGCTTCGGGACACAGAGGGATAGGGGGAGTTGGAGGGAAGGAAAGGGAAGAGACGAATACAATTTAACGCCTCATTATGCAAATTGATCATCTCAATTGACCATCGCTCTGATAATGGCGAGGACAGACTGCTGGGGAGTTTCGAAATGCCTCTGGAAAACATCAGTTAAATGTCCCGAGAGCTAAAAATAAGATCTGGAAGAAAATTGGAGGAGACAATTTGGACTTGTCTCAAAGGGGGTGAAGGCACGACTGTGGTGAGTAACGAAGAAACCGATGGCTATGACGGTCACACGACCTGAAATGTCACGTGCAATTAAGTGGTAAAGGACAGCCAGGAAAGTAGAGGAACAAAAAAGATGCATCTAACTGGTATATCTGGCATTTGCTTTCGAGTTAAAAACTAGCATGGCCTTTGTTTATAATTAAGTTTTGTCCCAGGTTGGCAGTGTGTTTTTGAACACGCCGGTGAATTAAGCACAGTGAAGACGAGACGCTGCTGTCAGTGCCTAATTGCATTTATCGGCCTGGCGGCTCTTCCTAATCTTGGATTATGATGATACATTAGCAGATGTGCCTTATGTTTACAAGGCATTCATCAAGGTAATGGGACAAATTCCCCCAACATCACGTTAATCATGCGCTTTAATGGACCTGTCGCTATCAGCATCCGGTCTGTCCACGTCACCGCATTAAATCAACTACTGAGTTACTTTGGTTTAATTTTAAATAGTTTGTTTTAAAATGTACATTGTAGAAAAGTTTATGATAGTCTGTCAATTAACAAGAAGCTTTTTTGAGAAAAATTTAAGAATTTTGGTACCAATTTTTTCATTGATTGTTGCAAGGGATACAGGGATGAAGGGGATAATTGGTAGTGGTAGCACAGTGGTTGAGGTGTTAGACTGTTAATTGGAAGATCAGCGTTCAATTCCCAGCACAAGGCCCTTTACCCCCATGGCGCAGTTGTATAAAAGAGAAAAATGTAAGTTGCTCCGGATAATTACGTCCTCCAAAATGTCGTGAATGTAAATGAAATGTAACTAAAGTTTGTTATTGTTCAGACATTAAATCTAATGCCTGCATTTATGTCACAGGTCCTAAACTAGTAACAACAACAACCCTAGCAAGAGTGTGGAAATTAAATCATACATGATTTGAAGTGGCGATTGTTAGTGTTCGTGATCCTGTTTCTACTTCTGGACTCTGATTGACCCATTTGTGCATTGGAGTATGTTATTTCCAATGTTAATTAAGGACATTGATCAACTCACTCCTGGAGGGCCGGTGTCCTGCAGAGTTTAGCTCCAGCTTGCCCAAACACACCTGTCCGTACGTTTTATGTGTACCAAGCAAGACATTAATTGTCTAGTTAGAGCTAAACTCTAGAGGACACCAGCCCTCCAGGACTGAGTTTCTTTAAAATAATCAAAATCAATTGCTGGGTAGTGCGTCAAATGGGGACGCTTCCCATAGTGTTTGACGCAGCTCGAGTTCCTGAGGGAAAGGTCTCTAAGGTTACATATGTAACCTTGATTCTTTGAGGGAACAAGACGCTACATCACTTGGTCATACCACCTGTCTATGCTTCTCAGGTCAAAGCCTAACTTACCATAGCTGGATGTTCGCCTTTGTACTTTCTGGTCAATGACGTCATGTCGCCTGTGACAGGCCATGGACATGATATATCTCTCTCTAATTGGTGTTCAAACGTGCCCCATAGCGTATGACGCAGTACGTGTCCCCATAGCAGATGACGCAGTACGTGTCCCCATAGCGTATGATGCAGTACGTGTTCCCATAGCGTATGACGCAGTAAACGTTCCCATGGCGTATGACGCAGTATGCGCTTCCATAGCGTATGACGCAGTAAACGTTCCCATGGCGTATGACGCAGTAAGCGCTCCCATAGCGTATGACGCAGTAAGCGTTCCCATAGCGTATGACGCAGTAAGCGCTCCCATAGCGTATGACGCAGTACGTGTTCCTTTAAGGGAACTCTGCAGTTTGGAACATCTTGTTGTGTGTTCTTCCCTGACCAGCCAAGACAGCAGAGGGTTCTTAAGATCACGATATTAACTGTAAAACAGAATTAATAAACTAATTTATTAATAAAGCATTTTACAACTTTACTGTTTTGCAATATTTAATATATATGATATAAAGTATAGATGGAATTAAAATAAGAGAGAAAAGTTTATTGTCCTTTTTTTAACCCCGCTTTTTAACCCTGGGGTAACTTAACGTTTCACACATAATTAAAGGTGCTGTTTTGTACCCTGAGGTTCTGAAACTCTCAGCTATCTTTCTGTATCAGCAGTGTTTTTACAGTGTTAACTTCTCATCACAGTGCCAAGCGTGTGAAACGATGCACTGTTAGAATGTTACGGTCGGTTGCTTAGCAACAGGAACCCAAATCAGATACTAAACACGTCTCTGTGACTCTGTGTATCAGGTGAAATCCAGGATGTAGGAATACCCAAACCCATACTGTCAGTTGGTAAAATACTAAACATCAGGAAAGTGTGTGTGATGTAAAGGTGTGTAAGGGGAAATAAACTGAAACATAAAAAAAAAAAATGATCAAGGTAACAATTCCTGCCTGGGTGTTTTTTCTTATTGATCCGAAAACATGAGACAACATTTTAGACACTAAAACACAAAAGACATTTTTACAACACCAGTTTAATTATCAATTTATATATCTGTCTATTTAAAATAACAAATCTTTATTTTTGTTGCAAATAAATACAAATAACAAGATCAGATTTTATACAGTGGTTAAGATCAGGGGTTCAGTACCCAGCACCATCACCATCTGCCACTGCTGGCCCCTGGGTAAGGCCCTTAACCCTCAGTTGAAAAAACAACATCTGGATATGGGCTTTCTACTAAATGCTAAATGTAAATGTTACTGTATAAAACATTTGCATTTGGCAGACAATCTTATAAAAAGATCTTCCCATTTACCTCATTTATCCAGGTGTTAAAGTTAAGGGCCTTGCTCAGGGGCCCAGCATTGAAGGTTTGGTTGTGCTGGAAACTAATCCTCAGGTTAGCAGTCTAATACACGACCCGCTAAACTCGCATTCGGCTAAAACAGCTAATTCTAATCTGGATCCCTTAAATTCTCCTCCACTGTAAATGTTCTGATGAATTAATACAATCGCTGCGAACGATAAAATAAAAACACAGTGTGTTTCCATGCCGACTGGGTGTCCTTGCCTCATTAGTTCATATCAAATCTAAAGATCTGAAGTTCCTGTTGTTTCTTAACAAGAAGAGCAAAGACGTGTGAACATGTATGCAATTCAGCATCAGGAGGAGGTCGGATCAAAACCACATCACATTCTGTCTGGCAGTCTAAATGGTGCGACACATAAAGGAGATAAACATGAACATTTTTGTAAAACTTTTATCCTTCCGATGTTCACGCCGTCCTCCTCTGGCTTCCCTCTGGCTTCTGATTTGCTTATTATGTTTACATGTGTGATTAGTTTAGCGGATACAGCCATCCATCCATCCATCCATCCATCCATCCATCCGTCAATTGTTTATACCTGTTTATTCCTAATAAGGGTCTGTTTATTATTCCTGTCATTGGGTGAAAGACAGGGGTCACCATGGACAGATTACCAGTCCATAACAGGGACACATACAGACAAACAACCACACACACACACTCGTTCTATGGCAAATCGATCTAACACACATGTTTTTGGCATGTAGGAGGAAACCGGAGGAAACCCACGCAAACACAAAATGAGAACATGTGTATATTATAAAATACAGTTTTTCTAAGCATCTATAAATTAAACTTTATAATAAATGAATAAGAAATCTTTTTTTGCTAATATAAAATAAAAAACATAACCAGTAATTCATATTTAAGCAACTAATTAAACAGTGAATTTTAGCTGCTCTATTGAATTTATATATTTATATATCTGACTTGAAAAGAGGTCATTGCCTTCACCAGGCACAAACTCGCCACACATCACTGCCGAAGAAGTGCACTGAAAATATCTCTGTTCATTAATAAACTCCTGGCAGGGTTTCTCCTCACACCATACGAGACACACAGGAAGGAATTCAACACCTCATCAAAGTCTAACTCTTTAACAAGCCCCGACTCTGTGGCCAGCTGTGACAGCACTCCCAGTCTTCTTCAATCTCTTCTACTTAGTAGTTCATCTTTAATCTACTCGTCTCACACTTTCTTTCCATCCACACCAAACTGTAATCCCACCTTATTTTCATAGACAGTATTTAGTGTCGAGGTCTTCCAACCGCGGTCATAGCTCAGCATCAGTAGATGACTGAGGAACCACATTTAGTGTAGTCTCCAGATGCCCACTGAAAACTTTCTGCATTCTGATTGGATTCTAATTTAACTGGATGTCTAGATGTTGTCAAGTTTCCAGCTGTGAGCACATATGAGGAGCAGCTAACCACTGAATTTAACTAATAATGTAAAGATAATGTGAATAGGGGAAGTGGTAGCGCAGTCGTTAAGGAGTTGGACTTCTACTTTGAAGGTCGGGGTTTGATTTCCAGCACCACCGAGCTGCCACTGCTGGACCCCTGAGCAGGGCCCTTAATCCCCAGTTGCTCTGTTGTATAAATTAAATAATGTTAGTCGGTCTGGATAAGGGCGTCTGCCAAAATGCCGTAATTGTAGGATCACTTTATAGGCTAATTTGTTTACACCACTTTCCTAAAATGCACTGCTTTGATTGGTTTATTTTACATGTCAGAGTCCAGAATTTTTGTCAGTCTAAAGATCTGGCTTCAGGAAACTACATCTAATGCAACTCAGACGTTCTGCTATAGAAGTGCTATAGTTCATAAACCTGTTCTTAACCATCGAACCACTATACACCATGATTTGGGTTTTTTTTCAAAATCACACTATGGAGCCAAGCGTTTTCACTATCAACAGGAAATTGACTATTTTCAACAGGAAATTGACTATTTTCAACAGGAAATTGACTATTTTGAATTTGAATAAAAATTGTTGTACATTTACAGTTCCAGCTCTTGGCGGACGTCCCGATCCACTGCAATTATCACATAACCATTTGAGACAGTTAGGGTTTAAGGGCCTTGCTCAGGGGCCCAGCAGAGGCAGCTGAGTGGTGCTGGGAATTACACTCAGGATTCTTGATTCAGCAGTCCAACACATTAACCACTGAGCAAACTCATCCCAGGGTTTGGTTATTAATAGTATTTTTAGACCTTCAAATTTGGGCCATTTGAAAATAAAACCAAGCAAATCAGTTTTACTTTGCGAACACAGATGAACGACTATTGTTTTGCATTCGTGCAGCATTTGCCTAGAATGATATATAAAAATCTGAAACCTCTGGTAGCTCAACAATCATATAAAATAATCAAATTACAATAATTCAAGCAAATATTTGGGTTTTTTTTAAATATCTTTTTCCGGATTTCACTTGTCCTGTGAGGACAGTAATGATTGACAGGACGATGTCGTAGGAATTGATTAGGAATTAAAACATCTGGTGCGTCACTGTCAAATGTGGTGTATAATCATTATGATGCGGTGTCCCCGTCTGACAGTATTTGACATTTAAATGCAAAATCATTGAAATATATATTTCCTTCTATGAGATACTCAACGGACAGGACGGAAATACATTTTTGGTAGCCCGACTGGAAGACACAAAAGCCTTGAGACGTTGGACTAGCGATTTTGCAAGCCCTGCAGTGTCCTCGTCTGACAGTATTTGTGTTTGTTCATTACCACCGCTGTTGAAGCTGAAACGCAGGAACCTTTAGGCTGATTGCAGGTTTGTTGTGGTTATTGTTCATCATGGTGCTTGAAAAGAATCTGAAGAGTCCTCCACTCATCACAAGTGCACTGTCGGAATCACTACAATCTACGACAGGTGCCGCCTCAGGATTTTTTTTCCTCCATCACATTAAAGCAGGAATAATAAACAGATGCACAAGCCAATATGGTGCTGTTTTCTGTATGATGATGTTTATTAGATTCAGAACGGTTATTGAAAGTGTCTCCAGTGGAAAAAAAAAACATTTATTATTGGCAAACCGCTAGAAGGGATACAACACTAGAGGGAGTGCTGTTATAGGGAAAAAATCAACTTTAGAGGTCATAAAAATCTACCGGAGTTGCAGCTTTTGCTCCAGATTATTAAATCAGGATTTGGGCTTGAAAAAAAAATGATTCTTTGGATGAAAAAATACAGCATTTAGCAGACGTCCTGATCCAGAATGACTTGGGGGTTAAGGGTTTCGTTTAAGGACCCAACAGTGGGAAGTTGGTGGTGCTGGGAATCAAACCCCAGTCTTGACAACTAAAAACTGAGCTACCACTTCCTGAACAGGGGGGTCAGTCCACTTTTCTTGATTTCCTGACTTGAGAACTTTCCCTGCCCTCCACCCAATGCTGTTTACCAGAATCATGTGTGTTCAGCCAATCATCTGACAGATAATTAGATAATGGTAGAATCCAGACTAAGTGGATTGGTATCTCTCAGCTTCTGACTGTCTTACACACCTGATCCAGTTAATTAGCAGTGGTTGGGGTAGACATGATTAAAAATTTGCAGGACCAAAGAACTTAATGAACATGGGAACCCCCTTCCATGGAGCCAAAAGCACTTGAACAACTTGGTAGAACCAGAAACACCTGGTCTCCTTTATCGCTTTCCCACCGGGGTTGGGTTCTGGTTCTGAAGCCGACTGACATGACATGGAACCAAACTTACATTTGCACTGGCAGGAAGCAGAACCCGATACATCGCCAACAATTGAATCGTTTGCTACACTTTTGTGCAGAATGAACGTTATGCAATCAGTTAGTATGTGATGTAATAACAAGAACACAACTCCCCCGTGACTGAGGGTTGCCCCACCATAAAATAATATGACAAACAACAACGCTGATGCTGTGTATTGTGAATAATAACAATGTTTTTGTATGCTGTGTAAATAAAGCAACACAAATAGGGGAAAAGGCATTTTAACTTTAGAAATATTTAGAGTCTCCCCCTCTCTTGCCTTACAGTGCTTTTGTTAAATCATAGACTGGTTCAAATGCTTTCCCCTGTTACATCACCACACACACACACACACACACACTCGGTGAGAGAGAAGTTGTGCAACTTCAGTAATGAGGATGAAGTGATTTTCTCTTTAATAATGTACTGTGTGATGAGTCCGCTATGTTTGCAGTAATAAGCTGCTTGACGGATAGTAATGCCTAGAATGGACATGACTGCGACGTGTCCTGGCGCGACCACAACAGCTTGAAGTTGTTTACACTGGATGCGGAAAATAGCTCTTGCAAAGAGCTTACACTACATCAGACATTGTACAGGGAATCCATTTCCTGTCCAGGATTCATCATATCATGTTGTTCCACATCCAGTGTAGTAAATGTAAATGCCCTTATTTTGTCACATATACTTTTTTCACATATCCCATCTTGGTAAGTTGGGGTCAGAGCACAGGGTCAGCTATGATACAGCTCAGGAAGGGTTAAGGGTCTTGCTCAAGGACCCAACAGTAGGGCTTGGATCCAGGTGACTCTGGTCTTCAAAACAAGAGCTGGTGGTGGTGGGGTTTGAACCCAGGCCTTCCTGGTCCTCAGATCAGGAAGCCTTAACCATTTGCGCCACCCCTGCCTTAGGCTAGGCTATCACTAGACTAGGGTGATAAACCTGCATGTGGGCTGATATATAATATAAGTATTAGACTAATATTTACCTTGTTGGTTTTTGCTCAATAGGATATTAAATGGGAGATCAGTCGGTTAACTGAAGTTAAATATCAAAGCAAGCCCCCCCCCCCCCCAACTGATAGATAAAAGTTGCGCCCCTGCCCCTGGCCATATATTGTACCTGCAGGTCAGTCACTCAGGTTAGTAAGTTAATCAGTTGAAAGGTGTAGTCATGGCCTGGACATAATATAAATGAGTAAACTGCTTTAAAACCCAGAACACGGTTCCTTCTAAGGAACGGGATCTTTCGCCTGCAAGCGAGCCATTCGTCTTTAATCGACAGAATCTCTACCAGCAGCAGCAACAGAACGATTTTTGAAGTTAACTGCTTGCATCTAAACGTGTCCAAACTTAACAGATGGCACTTTACCTCAGAGCGGGACAATGACCCAAAAGCAACTATTTTAAACAAATGTTGAGTGTTATTGAGCGGCCAAAATAATTACCGAGTCTCAGTGAGCACTTTACTGACGGTGGACAAATTTCCCTACAACAAGCAGAAAAGATTGATGTAAATATGGCTGTGCTACAGACCTAAAAAAGCAATAGGCACATACTGTGTACATACTTACTAACATATACACCATATAGCCAAAAGTAATGGAACACCTCTCATCATATCCACATGTGGAGTTTTTTTTCACATCCTATTGCAGATGTTCTTCCTACCCTTCCTCCTATAATCACCTCCAGACCTCTGTGCAGGCTTTCCACTAGATTGGGTCATGTGACTGTGGGGATCTGATCATTCAGTTCCAATAATATTAGTGAGATCAGACACTAATGTTGAGGTGAGGGGGTCTGGGGTTCAGTCGGGGTTCCAGTTCATCCCAAAGGTGTTCAGTGTTAAGGGGGGTTGAGTCAGAATTAGGACTCTGTACAGGACATGACAGTTTTTCTACTCAGAACATCCAGAACACAGCATGTCTTCATAGAGATCAGGGGATTTGTGTACAGGGACATTTTCAACTATGAGTTTGAGTCTCTCAGTTCCAGTGATGGAATAATGGATATAATAGAATAGCGGACTTACAGTTTGTGGAACAGTTTGGGTGAAATCTTTTATATGGGTGTTTTTTGGTGAGCTGTCCAAAATCCTATAAAAGTAGAGCGACGCCCACCCCACTGCTATTTCCTAATAAAGAGTTAATCATGAATAAGAATCTCACATCAGGTTGTTAATCTGGAATTAAGAGGGAGAGAGAGACAAACAGAGAGAGGAGGAGACAGAGAGAGACTGAGTGAGTGAGAGACAGAGAGAGAGAGAGAGAGAGAGAGAGAGAGGAAGAGAGAGAGGTAGAAAAAGAGAGAGGGAGAGAGAGAGACGTCAATCATTAGAGTCAATAAAAGAAAAATACTTGAGGAAGGAATAAAGCAATAGAAAGAGAACAGTCATGGCCACAGCTGGAACAGTCCTCCGGTGAGCCCAGACAGCTCAGTCCACCCGGGTCAAAACCAGGAAACTGTCCTACTTTACTTACTTCACTTCAGTTCGGTTCTAACTTTTATCCGTTCACTGTACTGACAGAAAAACACATAATATAACTTTAAATAACGTTTTTGGATTTACTGAACTACTTCCTGTATGTGGGACTGATTGTTTTTCTAAACATAACACAGTTTTAACACTACATTACTATTAATTATTATTCAGTCTATTGTGTATTGCAGTTTTATCCTCCTCCATCGTCCTGTCAGTCAATACTATCATCACATGATGAGTGAAATCTCACACAGTAAATTTAATCATGTGATCAGGATACACACACACACACACACACACACACACACAGTGGAGAGAACTGCTGGAATAGGATGTTCAGTTAGAACCAAATATTCTTATTAATTATTCTAATTAAATTATTTGATTAAAATTATATTTGTATGTTGAAAAATGTTTTTGATTAATGTTTAGTACCCTTTATAATATTCTACTTAAAAAATTCAGGCTACTTCAATTCATTTTGGCCCACCAAAAACTAAAGAGTGCCTACACAAAAGGCTACCAGGATTTTTTTTTTTTTTTTTTTGTGAGCCATGTTTAATTAAAAAAAATGAATAAAACACATCATTTCATGAGAATGTGGCAGGAGAGGAAAATTCCATAGTAGAGATTCTCAGATTAGAGATGGTTCAGATTAATACTGTATGTGGTTTTTATAGAAGGAAAGTCAGATTAATCGCTAATGTAAACTGGCATGAGCTAAGAAAACACAAATATAATACTATTTCATTAACAGACACAAAATAAAACAGTCACAAAATAAAGCAGATACACAGCTTATAATGATGGTCTCAGGAAACAGACAGAAAATAAGGAAAAAGACATTTATACCTTTATAAAAGGTTAAAGGAAGCGGAGGTCAGGAAACGTCTCGGTTACATATGGTAATCCTCGTTCCATGATGGAGGGAATGGAGACGTTGTGTCCAGTGACCACACTTAGGGTCATGTTAGTGTTGTCACTCGACACAACGTCAACGGATAGGAAAGTGGTGGCTCATGGTTAAGGTGTTGGACAACCAACCCGAAGATTGTGGGTTCGATTTCCAGATCCACCAAGCCACCACTGTTTGGCCCCTTAAACAAGGCCCTTAATCCCCAATTGCTCAGTTGTATAAATGAGATAAATGTAAGTCTCTCTGGAAAATGTCTGCCAAATGCTGCAAATGTAAACTCGATGTTCTGGTAAGAAATGAAGGATGGGAGACCGCAGACAGTTTTTTTATATGCAAAAAAGGTGTAACTAAAGATAAGGGGATTTCAAGGAGATGACAACTGAATCTAACGATGAGAACCCAGATAGCAGAATATATTACGAATTTAAATATAATAAAATGGAACCTAATCAATCAAGTGTGAAACAGGAGAAAACAAATACTATTAACGTATAAATACAGCAGGACCGAGATGGTAAACGTGAAGCTGACTTGATCTCAGGTTCGATTTCTGCTATTTAGCTTTTCTCAGTCATGGCTTTTATGTGCACTTTTTAATCATGATGTTTAGTGATGTGTGTAATGTGAAAACAGTGATTGTACATCCAGCAGCTTGTATTCTCCAAAAGGGAGTCTGATTGACATGTAAAACAACCAACCACAGATTCATTCATCGAGCAAAGTGGTGTGAATAAATGAACTTCACCTCGTTGATTAGATCCAGACTTTAGCTGATCCTCATAAGCTCTCGGTGTCACAGCCGGAAACATGACGGCTTTGTTCTTTCATGAGGAAAGTAGATTATTGTGATGGCTTTGTTTCCAGGCAGAGTGTTAACATGTGATACACGCGTCTGATAGAATCCAACCAATCAGATGTTGACTTTGAAAACTTTGAAGAGACGTTGATCTGACAGATTGGTGACATGTCATCTGAGGCTGAGAGTAGTGATGAGTTGATATATGAAGTTGATAACTTTCTTTAAAGCACTATACAAATAAAACGGAATGGAGTTGAACCCGGGTCACGGGGCTAGTAGTCCGAAAAGAGTTGGAAACTTTTCATACAGCACAACCCAAACATTTTGCCATAAAATGTAATATACATTAAATAGAGCTGTCTATTTGTCCATCCACCCATCAGTCCCTAGATCTGTCTAGATCTGTATCTGTCTGTTTATCCACCAATCTTCATTTATACATCTTTATTATCCATCCAATTATTTTTCAATGTATCCTATTTATCAATCTGTCTGCCCATCCGTCCAATGGTTTATTAATATATTCTATTTATCATTCTGTCTATCAATCCGTCCAATGATTTATAAATTTATTTATCAAACTGTCTGTCCAGCCGTCCAGTATTTTATCAATATATCCTATTTATCAATCTGTCTATCAATTGGTGTCTATCTGTCTATCTGATTGGTGATTCTAAATTGCCCATAGGAGTGTGTGTGTGTGTGTGTGTGTGTGTGTGTGGCCCTGTGATGGACTGGCAACTTGTCCATGGTGTGTGTGTGTGTGTGGCCCTGTGATGGACTGGCAACTTGTCCATGGTGTCCCCCTCCTGCCTTTTACCCTTTCAGAGACGGCTGGGATAAACTCCGGTAGATCCCTGTGACCCCGAATTAGGGAATAAGCGGCTATAGAAAATGAATGAATAAATGAATCAATGTCTGTCCATCCGTCCATTCATATCAATATATCCTATTCATCCATATGTCAAATATACAAATATCTATACAACTTTTCATCTGTCTGTCTATCTGATCTATAGTAATGTTTGGAATCCATTAGAAAGGGAGGCAGCGATGAGTCATTGCGGTATTTTCAGAAATTCATCCTTCTAATAAAAATGTCTGAACTCCAGACGGATTTGAGCGGTTAGAACTTCCTGTGTTTCTTCTCAAATCCAACAAATTCAACTTTGCTCTTTTTTCAAACAGGATTTCTGAGTTTTTTCTTTCAGCCTGAGCGACTCACCCACAGCAAACAATCTCGTAAAGGGGGGAAAAAACCTGCTCTAATCTTTTCAGGGATGAAGAAAAGCCTTCCAACGGTGTTAGCAATGAAGAAGTCCCCCTGGAGTGCAGGTCTCTCTTACTCAACTCGTTCCCCAGAGCAAAGCAATGCAGCAGCGTTCTCGCTTCAATCCCATGAATCACTTTCACCTCCACCGCCGCAGCTCCACCGCAGCTTCAGTCACACAAACACGCTCAGATTTAGCTTGAAGCGGTTTTTTTTTTCCAAGCATAAAGACTTTTGTTAATGCAAATATTATACTATAGCGGGAAAAATACTAGTGTCTCCCAGCGTTTCTTTGAACCGTGAAACGTTTTAACAAAATGTTGTAAATAAAAATACAATTCAAAAAATAATGATATGTACATCATATAAATAAATAAATAACAATAACATAAAATGTGATGAAGACCGCTGAGAGGAATCCATGTTGCAGTGAAAGGCTTGATTTAATAAACAGCGCAAATACACATTCGAAAGGAAGATAAAGTTCGGTACACAATTAACACTAGAAAATGTACGAAGAAAAGACAGAAATCGTAAAACGTAAAAGAAATCGCACTAAAGATCGTAAATGAAATCGCACTAAAGATCGTAAATGAAATCGCACTAGAGATTGTAAAAAAAAATCGCAGTAGAAAACGAAGGAAAGACAGAAATCGCAGTAGAAAATGAAGGAAAGACAGAAATCGCAGTAGAAAACGAAGGAAAGACAGAAGCAAGAATCGAAAACCAGAATAACAAAGACGAAGACATGAGAAATTCTTGGTAAGTACGCTAGCTAGCAATACTGCACAACGTGGCGTCCGTGATGCTAGCATATAAAGCTAGATACACTGGGAGGAAAACAGAAAGTGGTGCTAGTATTTCGGCTGGGGTGCCCTCTGGTGGTTGGGAGTTGGAATCATTACACAAAATTTGCCCTTATATTTAAATGGTTGCTTTTTTTGTATAAGATAAACTCACATGATGAGGTACAAAACATTGAATTGACTTTTTTCTATTTTCCATGTGAATAAAATGAACTCAGATTTGTTAGAAGTTTGATTGAGAAATGTAATTAAATCTACCAGATATTAAAAAAAATAACTTTTATGATAAGCAACATAAAATATTAATAATAAAATAATAATGACAATTTACATTTCTGGCATTTGGCAGAAGTCCTTATCAAAAATAACTTACACTTATCTCTTTTATACAACCGGGTAATTGGGAGTTAAGGGGCCTTGCTCAGGGGCCCAGCGGAGGTCTCTTGATGGTGCTGGGGATCAAGCCCACAATCATCTGTTTGGCAGGCCAATGCCTTAACCACTGCACTATTACTCCCTCTATAGTAAAATGATAATAAATAATTATAATAAATAAAACAGCATTCACATGAACCCGTTAATGTTTTTTATTAAAAAAATTACATTTTTTGTTGTTTTAGATTGTTTTTATGTTTTTTCTTAGTTTTCAAAAACACATTTACTACTAACCAGAACTGAAAAGAAGAAAAAAAAAAAAAAAAGAAAAGAAAAGAAAAAAAAGAAAAAAAGAAGTGAGGAAAAAGAAAAGAGAAAGGAGAAGAAACGAAAAAGAAAAGGAAAAAAAGGAAAGAAAAAATAAGGAAAGAACTGCTTGTGTTTGACTATGTAAATATAATATTTACCCAGAGTTATAAGACAGAAATCATAACCAATATTTCAAATTTTATCCTTTTATAACAAAAAAAACAGATTTCCGTGATTGGGTCTGAATGAGTGTAACAGAAGATAAACAAGTTCATGAATTAATCGAATATAAAGCAGTGTAGAAAGAAAACAAACACACACACACACACACACACACACACACTACAGAAGGTAGCAGTCTGTTCATGCTGGTGGCGTCTCCTCCCCTCATGACGATCCCTGGAACCGATTCTGGAACTTTCCTGTGGTGTCTCGTGATAATTTCCCATGTTGGTCACTACGTCACTGCTCTCGTCTTCACGCAAAAGGCTTAAAAACAGATAAAGAGAAGTTAAAAGACAACAAATCATAATCTGTTCTCTACATGATAAATAACCACCCCCCTTTCTATCTATCTATCTATCTATCTATCTATCTATCTATCTATCTATCTATCTATCTATCTATCTATCTATCTGTCTATCTATCTATCTATCTATCTATCTATCTATCTATCTACAGTATCTATCTATCTATCTATCTATCTATCTATCTATCTATTCAACAGTATCTATCTACTTCTCTATCTAATCTATCTATCTATTCACCGATCTATCTATCTATCTATCTATCTGTCTATCTATCTATCTATCTATCTATCTATCTATCTATCTATCTACAGTCTATCTATTCACAAGTATCTATCTATCTATCTATCTATCTATCTATCTACTATCTATCTAATGTATCTATCTATCTATCTATCTATCTATCTATCTATCTATCTATCTATCTATTCACGTAGCTAGTTCTATCTATCTATCATATCTATCTATCTATCTATCTATCTATCTATCTATCTATCTATCTATCTATATATCCATCTATTCTGTATCTATCTATCTATCTATCTAGCTCTATCTATATATCAGTATCTATCTATCTATCTATCTATCTATCAGTATCTATCTATTCTATCTATCTATCATCTACAGATCTATCTATCTATCTATCTATCTATCAGTATCTATCTATTCTATCTATCTATCTATCTATCTATCTATTCTATCTATCTTATGTATCTATCTATCTATCTATCTATCTATCTATCTATCTATCTATCTATCTATCTATCTATCTATCTATAGTCTATCTAGTATATCTATCTATCTATCTATCTATCTATCTATCTATCTATCTATTCACAGTATATATATCTATCTATCTATCTATCTATCTGTATCTATCTATCTATCTATCTATTATCTATCTATCTATTTCGATCTATCTATCAGTATCTATATATCTATATATCTATCTATCTATCTATCTATCCTTCACAGTATCTATCTATTCTATCTATCTATCTATATAGATCTATATCTATCTATCTATGTATCTATATTATCTATCTATCTATTATCTATCTATCTATCGTATCTATCTATCTATCTATCTATCTATCTATATCTATCTATCTATCTATCTATCTATATATCTATCTATCTAGTATCTATCTATCTATTTCTCTATCTATTATCGTCTATATTCTCTTAATCACTATCTTTCTTTCTGTTCCCATTTTCTCTCAAGTTAAGTTTTTTTCTATTACTCCCTTTTCTTTCTCTGTCTCTCTCTCTCTCTTTCTCTCTCTCTTTCTCTTGCTCTGTTCTATTCTTTCTCTTCTCTTTTCTTCTTTTTTCTTCTCTCTATCTTTTTTTCCAAAAAAAATTCTATCCCTATCCCTCTCGCTCTTCTTGGTCCATATTCTCTTCTCTTCTCTTCTCTTCTCTTCTCTTCTCTTCTCTTCTCTTCTCTTCTCTTCTCTTCTCTTCTCTCTGTCATCTTTTTGTCAATATTCTCTCTCTCTTTCCCTCTCTCTTTCTCTCTCTCTATCTCTTATCTTTACGATTCTTCAGATATCCTTGTTAAAGTGGATTTGTTTAGTCGTTCTTTGGGATGGGTTGTTTGGTAGCCTCTGAGCTGTAATCGCTTGTGAAACTCAGCAGTATTCGTCCTGCAGTAATTACTTTATGCACAATTTATTGGAGTTTCTCCTATTTAAAGGTTGTCCTGTTTATAAAGCCCTAAAGGACAGCAGAGACGAGAACCGTCCGGCGCTGAGTAATGACTAAACACACCAGCGTGGCTGTTATATAGGAATAAACTCGTTCTCAGGACGTCGGTTCGGCTTTCTCCTCCGATAACGTTTTACAGGAAGAATACAGAGAGAGGGATCTTCGACCATTCCTCTTTGCACAATCTTTTCAGAGTCCTGGGTCCTGTCCTTTGCACTCTTCTCTTCAGCTCCCCCCACAGGTTGAGGTCTGGGGACTGAGATAGCCATGGGAGGAGCTTGATTTTGTGTCTGCTTGAACCATTTTTGTGTAGATTTTCGCCACATGTTTTTGGGTTATTATCCTGCTGAAAGGCCCAATGACAGCCCATCTCTAGCTTTCTGGCAGAGGCCATCGGGTTTGGATTTAAATTGTCCTAATGCCATGCGCCCTAACTAGGTTTCCAGGGCCTTTGGAAGACAAACAGGTCCACAGCATCACAGATCCTCCACATATTTTACAGTGGGCATGAGGTGCTAGTCTCATCTGACCAAAGTCCCAGTACCGCTTAGCAAAATCCATATAATCATAGATAGATAGATAGATAGATAGATAGATAGATAGATAGATAGATAGATGGTTTGTTCAGACCTTTGTTTACTTCCTGTTGTTAGTTATTTCTGTTGATTGGTTTGTGTTGGTCATGTGTCCCTCCATATGTCCCTACATTTATAGCCCTTGTGTTTCCTGTTGTCTTTTGTCCTGGATTGTGGATTAGTCCCTGTACCACTGTGGTAAGTCTCGTTTGTTAATGTTAAGTCAAGTCAAGTTAATGTTTGTTGTTTATATTAGTAAATAAAACTGCATTTGGCTTCACAGTAACTCGCCTCAGTGGATTCCGTACAGTTTGTAAACTCCGGTATAGGAAACCATGATTGTCATTTCCGAATCTGCTGTTTAACAAGCCGCCAGAATTAAAGTCTATTCAGCACAATATAAAATGATGCAATTTATCAAGACTGTAACTCAACATTTCCATTCTCTTTTCTTGCCTACGTCCTGATCCAGAGCAAATTACATTAATCACATGTGTAATGTGGTGGTCATTTTTTATCAGTCTAAGTAGTTAGGGGTTGAGGGGCCTTGCTTAAGTTCCCAGCACAGGCAGCTTAGTAATGCTGGAAATTCAACCCATGATCTTCCTTTCAGCAGTCCAACACGTTAACCAATGATCTACACACCTCAAAACGCTTCTACATACACAGCTATGTTGGAGTTTCACTGTGACAGATCAGTCCTGTTCCAGTGTGTAGTGATTCTTTTCAGTGGCCCCACTCATGTTTACTGGGATTTTTAGGAGCTGATTGAGACACACCCTCCAGTAGAAACCTTGGAGACTTTCTGAAAGAGTGATATTTTAAAATGTCCATGTGGGAAGAGGAGAGCAGCCTCCGCAGTGTTTTTCGGCTTGTTAGTGTGTGTGGGATTTTTTGGTTGCTATTTTGGAGCCGTGGGTCAGTCTGAGGCTTATGCAACACATCCCTGAATAAAACCTTGCTGTTTCGGTGTCGGCGTTTCACTTGCGATGCATGCTTTTTCTTTTTTTCCTTTTAGAAAGGGTAAAATTAAAAAACAGTATGAGTAATAGGCACTCCTATGGGGCATTTTAAAGCAATGTTTCCTCTTGCCGCCTTTTTTACAGTGTTTTATATTTATTTTTTATTATAAGAGAGTGTTTCCTAAAAAAAAATCACACCTGTGGTGTAAGATGTGCTGTGACACATGGATGGAAACCGTTTACCGTTTCATGCTGGAGCTTTGCTGTGTTTTTTTTTAAATCGTGTTGTCGTGGGGAGAAAATTTGTCAATGTGAAAGCGCTTCGTCTGTGCGGCATTACAGCTGATGTCGGAACTAAAGCTTTGGGAGTGTTCTGCTCACCTGATGTTTTTCCAGCTGTCACCTTGTAAACATGAGTTGCTGCTGGAATGTCAGGGAATGTTCAAGATGTTGTGTGTGTAAACATTTGGGATATGCTGAATAGCTGAAAGGAAGGCATGTGTAACGACTCTAAAAGTATTAACACTTGTTTTAACCCAAAATGTATTAATTTATAAATAAACAATGGGTTTTAAAAGTAATAGCACACTTTTCAAATTTCCAGAACATTAACTATGTTTGATTGCTTGTTTATTCATGTTATTATTGTTGTTAACTGGGGCAGTGGTGGGTTAAATGGTTAAGGCGCTGAGTTACTGATCTGGAGACCTGGGTTCAAACCCCACCACTGCCAACTGTTGATCTGAAGACCAGAAACACCTGGGTTCAAGCCCCACCACTGGGGACTGTTGGGTCCTTAAGCATGACCCTTAACCCTTTCTGCTCCAGGGGGCGCTGTATCATCTCTGACCCCCAACTTACTAAGATGGGATATGTGTAAAAAGAATTTCACTATGCTGTAAAAAAAGTATATGTGACAAAATAAAGGGCATTTACATTAAATTACTCCTGTGTGTCCCCAGGGCCCGCTTTAAGCGCTGTGACTTCTGGCCGAAAAAAAACTGTTAAATAACTGATTGTATGCTCAAGTGGTGGGGTGCCAATACTTTTTCAATAAAGAGGAATCCTTGTCTTTCCTTATAGAGCTCATCAGATGACCCTGATGCTAAAATAAGATTATGTGGTATTGCAGGAGAATATTTGCTCAGCATTTCCTCTTCTCATTCCGAGCACAGAGCATCGGAGTCGGGCAGCAGCGGCGGAGCCCCATAGCGGGTGACCTTCCGAATGCGACAGCCTCCCAGGCATCGGTGATGAATATGCATTAGAAAGATTACAATGAGGTGACAAGGCAGGTGCTCTCATCCAAATACCAGCACAGCTGGCGAGCACTTCTTTACTCTTACTTCTTACATAACAGCTTCAGTCACTCATCCATCTCACCCGAGGCTTTCTTCACAGAAAAATAACACCGCACATCCTGCTTTAAGCCCTCAGGCCTCTTTAGATTCACCAGATCTCTGTGCATTACCAATGCTTAACCCATATATACACACACAGATCACTTGCGTGATTATGAATTATGATGTTGCATGAAGGAGGGCACTGTGCGAAACCAGGAGGAGCTTTGACCATCTGTCAGCGCTGAGAAGCCATGGTGGCTTTCGACGGGGGATTCAGGCCTCTACTGATTGCCCTTCGCTGTCAGAGAGCTAACAGAGCAGAACATTCCGGAGAGCGGAAAACCAGACACTATTGAACTATGTCCCCGGTTCTCACGCCAGCCAGAAACCATTTGCAGAAATAAGCTATCATGTCTATGATGATAGTGTTTTTTTAACTACAGAATGTTGTTTATTGTTGTTGTGGTCATGATAAGAATGAATCAGTGTAAACAGTGTAAATAATTCGATCCTAGGCTAGTTTAAATCATATATATATATATATATATATATATATATATATATATATATATATATATACATATATATAGTAAAGGAACTCCACTGAGGCGAGACGAAATTTAGAGAACCCAATGTGCAGTTTATTTACAATGGTGACTATTTACAAAAACACTAAACAAAACTACAAACATGAATTTAACAATGACTTGACTTAACTTGACTTGACTTGACCTAAATACTGGCATGAACATAGACTCACCGCAGTGGACCATGAACAAATAATAATCCACAAAGACAGGAGAATACAAGGAGGTATATAAGCACATACTAAACACTTTACCTAAACAAGACACACCTGAACACAATACATGAAAACAATCAATGAAAACAGGACACAAGGACAAAGGGCATAGCAAAGGGTAAGAAGTATAGCATAGCTTAGCTCTAGCATGGCTTAGCCTAGACATAAAACAATAAACAATAACAATAAACATGAAACAAGAAAAACATAAAACAAGAACATAAACAGACAAGAAAACCACAAACCCGTTATATAACCAATAAAAACATTTAGAAAAAAACACGCAAATGAAGTAAAATGGGGAAGTGGTAGCACAGTGGTTAAAGTGTTGGACTTCTAATTGGAAGATCAATGTTTGTTTCGCAGCATCACCAAATTACCACCGATGGGCCCCTGAGCAAGGCCCTTAACCCCCCCAAAAAAAGATAAATTTAAGTCACTCTGTATTAGGACGTCTGCCAAATGCTGTAAATGTAAAATATGAAACAGACCCATGCTCCCAATCAGGGAATAATAAAATCCCCAAAAAATCATAGAGGTCTTAAAAACACGCTAAAGTCCTATTGATGTCGTTATTGTGGGTCGTCTCATTTAAAACTTCTTTCGCTAACTAAAAAATTAAAAACATAAATTCACTCCAGTTGGTGTCGCTTGGCTTTCCACTGACGCAAACGATTTCTGAATTGTTTCCGAATATTCGCGCAACTTAGCCAGCGTTCAGTTCAGTTTATTCGTATGCCGAAAAAGCTTCGTATCATGATGAAATTTACTGTGAAAGTTCTTGTTCATAAGGTGAAAATTCATACAGGAGTACGTTTTTGTATAGCATTTTAATTGTATAGCCCTTTAATTGTATAGCACTTTTAACAATAGACATGGTCTCAAAGCAGCTTTACAGCAATAGAAAAAGTGTGTGATTATAAATGGCACATTGTAAATTTGAATTTATTCCCAATGAGTAAACCTGAGGCAACTCTGAAAAAGCAAAAAACTCTCGGAGATGATGTTAGGAAGAAACCTTAGGAGAAACCAGACCCAAGAGGGGTAACCCATTCTGCAGAGTGTGTGATTATTAATAATATCCTGTACACAAACTCCTATATACAAACAGAACCTGCAGATTTTAGGCAACTAATAAATCAGCCAAGTTTTTAAGTTAATTACAATTTTAACACAAAACACTGGAAGCGCGAAGCAGCATTTATAACTTGACAGAGAGAGACAGAAAGAGAGAGAGAGAAAAATGTAGGTATGCCTATGATCAGCTGTATTTATTGTGCTGAATTATTCTTAAAGTTGATTTGAAGTGATTTCCTGTTCCTCTTTTGCACTCTAGCAGATATTTGTTCTCTCCTCTGTCCTAGAGATGTCATAAAGTCTGACTGTTACAGTGCTGACACTAAAGACTCCCTTCATGAATGGTGAATAAATGTCCTCCCACAGAATATTTCAGCCTATCAGTAATTATAGACGTTTCATTGGTAAATGTTGAATGTGTTTTTCCAGTCAGTTCATTGTTATCCTTCACACTGAAGATTTGCTGTGGTCAGTTTTGGTGGCCCCCCTTGATTTTGAATTTTTGATATGTCTGTGTTCACCTTACGTTATTACAAATGTACGTAGAGAACACGATTAGGTTAAAGTTGGTTATGTTTTTATTATTAGTTGTTTTTTGCTTGCT
The DNA here is from genome assembly GCA_005784505.1 of Bagarius yarrelli. NCBI lineage: Eukaryota > Metazoa > Chordata > Actinopteri > Siluriformes > Sisoridae > Bagarius > Bagarius yarrelli. The sequence goes on along the minus strand of VCAZ01000012.1, from coordinate 407,186 downwards.
TGTTTTTAGTTGATTTCAGATGAAGGTACCGACCTCAGTGCTACATGGTTTCATTCATTCATTCATCTTCTATACCTGTTTTGTTTATATTAGTTGTTTTTGTTGGGTTTGTTTAGGTGGTTGGTTGTTTTTGTTGAGTTTGTTTAAGCGGTTGTTCTGTTGGGGTGGTTGATTTGTTTTTTGTTGTGTTTGTTAGGGTGTTCAGTTTTTGTTGGTTGGTTGTTTTTGTTGGGTTTGTTTAGGTGGTTGGTTGTTTTTGTTGGGTTTGTTTAGGTGGTTTGTTGTTTTTGTTGGGTTTGTTTGGGTGGTTGGTTGTTTTTGTTGGGTTTGTTTTTGGGTTTGGTTGGTTTGTTTGTTTTTGTTTTTGGGTTTGTTTTTTGTTGGGTTTGTTTGGGTGGTTGGTTGTTTTTGTTGGGTTTGTTTAGGTGGTTTGTTGTTTTTGTTGGGTTTGTTTGGGTGGTTGGTTGTTTTTGTTTGGTTTGTTTAGTGTTTGTTTGTTTGTTTGAGTTGGTTTGTTTTTTGTTTTTTTGTTTGGTTTGTTTGTTTTTGTTGTGGTTGTTGGTTTTGTTGGGTTTGTTTGTTTTTTGGTTGTGTTTAGGTGGGTTTGTTTAGTTTTGGTTTTTTTGTTGAGGTTTAGGTTGTTGTTTTTGTTGGGTTTGTTTGGGTGGTTGGTTGTTTTTGTTGAGTTTGTTTAGGTGGTTTGTTGTTTTTGCTGGGTTTGTTTGGGTGATTGGTTGTTTTTGTTGGGTTTGTTTAGGCAGTTGGTTGTTTTTGTTGGGTTTGTTTGAGTGGTTGGTTGTTTGTTGGAGGGTTGGTTTTTTGTTTAGGTTTTGGTTTGGTTTTGTTTTTTGTTGGGTTTGTTTGGGTGGTTGGTTGTTTTTGTTGGGTTTGTTTAGGCAGTTGGTTGTTTTTGTTGGGTTTGTTTGAGTGGTTGGTTGTTTTTGTTGAGTTTGTTTAGGTGGTTGGTTGTTTTTGTTGGGTTTGTTTGAGTGGTTGGTTGTTTTTGTTGAGTTTGTTTAGGAAGTTGGTTGTTTTTGTTGGGGTGGTTGATTTGTTTTTGTTGGGTTTGTTTGGGTTTTCTGTTGTTTTTGTTGGGTTTGTTTGGGTGTTCAGTTGTTTTTGTTGGTTGGTTGGTTGGTTGTTTTTGTTGGGTTTGTTGAGGTGTTCAGTTGTTTTTGTTGGTTGGTTGTTTTTGCTGGTTTTGGTGTTATTTTAAGAAGATCTTTATGCCTACATATTTCATATGCTGTTGGCATGTGTCATGAAAACCAATGATAAGAACACAATCTCAAAAGTTACTCACAGTACCTGACACTAAAACCGACACACGGTTCCAAAACAACCAAACACACACCACCTCCTACAGGAAGACTCAGGTTTTAGTACTGTGGTGTGCCTCCCAGTCCACATGACAGCATTCTAAATGTTTATTTAAACTAATTTTAAATACCAGTGTAAAAGATCTCTCAGATTATGTGTTGTGATGGCTGGCGTAGTGTAGTGGGTTAAGGCGCCGGCATCCACATGTGCAGTTGCATTCCAGCAACCTAGGTTCGATTTCGGCTCAGGTCCTTTCCAGTCCCACCCGCCCCCCCTCTCTGTTCTTCCCATCTCATTTCATTCTCTCCTATAAATAAAGGCAAAATGGCAAAAAAAAAAAAGATTATGTGTCGTTATGTGTATACAGTCGCAGTGTATAATAATTTATTTTAAAAAATATCCTGCTTTTGCAGATGCACGTTTGGGGGTTCAGATTTACTTGTCAGTCTATGTAAATAATAAAAAGGCCGCTAGGTCTCATTAATGTTAGCGGCAACACTCTAGCAGGCTGATATAATTTTATTCATGAGCTCAATGACTAATTTGTAACTCAGAAGAAACTATTAAGAACTTAAATTATGGTTAAAATCTATAAAATGTTGTAATTTAATAAACACAGACAAACTAAGAAATGTGTTAATGACACTAAGAAAGTAGCGCACGCTTCTCTACCTCCTGATTTTGACTATTGTAACAAGTTTCTGCCCTGCTGCCTCATTAAAGGCGATTCAGATGGTCCAGAATGCAGCAGGCAGCTGCCTCAGCAGGGACAAAAAATATTCCAAGCTCATTACGCCGACTTTATTCAAGCTACACTGACTGATTATTAAGTTCGGCTTTCATTACACAGTCCTGCTTATAACACATAATGGTTTAAACGGTCAACAGTTTGGTGTATCCTGCTGAACGAATAATTATAGGTTTTTTATACGTTTGTTTAACATTTTTAAAACATTTAATATTAATACATTTCTGTAAACATTTCGGTTATTAAATTGGTTTGGGTAAGTGGTTGATTTTGTTTGCTTGGTTGGTTGGTCAATTGGTTGGTTTTGTTTGTCATGTTTGTTCTTTGGTTGGTTGGTTGGGTTAAAGGTTTGAATGTGTTGTGGTTGGTGGGTTGGTTGGTTGGTGGTTGGTTGGTTGGGTGGTTGGTTGGTTGGTTGGGTTAAAGGTTTGGATGTGTTGTGGTTGGTTGGTTGGTTGGTTGGTTGGTTGGTTAAGTTGAATTTTTGGATGTGTTGTTTTTGGTTGGTTGGTTGGTTGGTTGGGTTAAAGGTTTGGATGTGTTGTGGTTGGTTGGTTGGTTGGTTGGATGGTTAAATTAAAGGTTTGGATGTGTTTTGGTTGGTTGGTTGGTTAAGTTGAATTTTTGGATGTGTTGTGTTTTGTTGGTTGGTTGGTTGGTTGAATGATGAAAGGTTTGGATGTGTTTTGGTTGGTTGGTTGGTTAAGTTGAATTTTTGGATGTGTTGTGTTTGGTTGGTTGGTTGGTTGGTTGGATGTGTTGTGGTTGGTTGGTTGGTTGGTTGGTTGGTTGGTTCAATTAAAGGTTTGAATGTATTTTGTTTGGTTGGGTGGTTGGTTGGTTGGTTGGGTTAAAGGTTTGGATGTGTTGTGGTTGGTTGGTTGGTTGGTTGGATGGTTAAATTAAAGGTTTGGATGTGTTTTGGTTGGTTGGTTGGTTAAGTTGAATTTTTGGATGTGTTATGTTTTCTTGGTTGGTTGGTTTGTTGGTTGGTTGGTTCAATTAAAGGTTTGAATGTATTTTGTTTGGATGGTTGGTTGGTTGGCTGATTGAGTTAAAGGTTTGGATGTGTTGTGTTTGGTTGGTTGGTTGGTTGGGTTGAAGTTTTGGACGTGTTGTGTTTTGCTGGTTGGTTGGTTGAGTTTAAGGTTTGGATGTGTTGTGTTTTGTTGTTTGGTTGGTTGGTTAAATTAAAGGTTTGTATGTGTTGTGTTTGGTTGGGTTTTTTTTGTTGTTGTTGTTGGTTGAGTGGATTGGGTGTGTTAGTTGGGTGGCTGTTTTTGGACTGATTGTGCTAATTGGTTGTGTTGGTATGTTATGTTTGTTGGTGAAGTTGGTGTGTTGGGATAGTTATTTGCTTGTCTTTATAGCTTGTTTTGGTTAGCTTAATTAGTTAGGTTAGGTATGTTGGTGGTTTGTTTTTTTGTAAATGGGTTTGTTGGGTTGGTTATGTTAGTTGTCATTTGTGGTTGATTATGTTAGATGTTTCTTGGGGTTGGTTGGTTATTTTTTATTATTTTCACTTTAGAATAATAATGGAACAATATGATAGATTTGGGTGATATATGAGTCGAGAGAGAACTCTTCGTGAACCGTATCGACACACAATGATCCTTTTTCTCTTTATGTTAAGGAAATTTTATCATTAGATGGAAATTTGTAAATAATCAATTTTAAGTACTTTTAAGATTTTAAACAAATCACTATAAGCGAACCTTTTAATAATCTCTCTTAATCCTTAATCCTTAATCCTCTTAATTTTTAATAATGTATTTTTAATTATTTTAGGTATTTTTAAAAGAAAGCAAAGTCCAAATGTGGATCTTAAAATGAAATAAGCACCTGTAAATGCAAAATAAATAAATATAAGAAGCAGATATGATTCAGAGTTAAGCGGCACCTCTGAAGCAGTGTAAATGTAGCAAAAGGGTCAGTACAACCACCACCTGTCGTTTTAGTTGTGTTGTTTTTATTATTTTTATTGTTGTTTTTATTATTTTAACTTGAATAGTCATTTTTATTTCATTTTACTGTATATTCAGATTAAAAAATAAACCATTTATCATTCTAATGACTTTTTTGTCAAACGATTTTTGCTAACACAGCACTGCAATAGCAAGTAATGACTAACTGATCAATTACTAAACTAAGTCTGATAATAAAGTTAAAAGTAGACTTTTATAATCAACCTACGTCAAATTCTGTTTCTAGAATTAAAATAAATACTTTCGGAAATGTTAATAAAAGACCACCAGTACCACAGGCGAAAGAAGTCAGAATTGGTACACCAGCTGTAAAATTTTTGTATTTTAATACATTCTGTTAAGAAAACATTACCATAATGTACATAAAAGTAAAGTTCTACAGTTTAGTCTAAATGGTTAAGTTTTTGGTGCATTTGCTGAAGTTTTGGGATAAAAGTCCAGAGAAACTTATAATATACAACATTTTATAGCCATTGTACAGACAAAAAAAAGTGCTAACTATATAGAGAAAGACTGTTTTTGTTGGTAGTGAATTGTTTGGGTTGGTTAGTTGTGATGGGTTGGTTGGTTGGTTGTTTGTTATTTGGGTTCTTGGGTTGGTTAGTTGTTTTCTTGTCGGTTGGTTGGTCAGTGGTGTTTGATTGGATTGATTTTTTTGTTGTGAGGTTGTTAGTTGGTTGGTTGTTAGTCGAGTGGTAGGTTTTTTTGGCTTGTTTGATTGGACTGATTGTGTTAATTGGTTGTCTTGGTTTCTTGCTATCTTGAGCTGATCCTGCAGGTTTATCCACCTTAACATCAGGAGGATTCAAACATTCTTGTCCACTCAGGTCACTCAGTTCCTTGTCATTTTTTAACTAGACTTCTGCAATTGGCTCCTAGCAGGTTCACATCTGAGTGCAATTCAACTCTATAGATGATTCAGAATGCTTCTGCACTTGTTGTTTTTAACCTACCAAAGTTTTCTCACACCACCCTACTGCTGCGCTCCTCTCACTGGCTCCCACTAGCTACACGCACCAGATTCAAAACACTGATGCCAAAAACGGAGTAGCACTCTCCTAAATCCAAGCACTCATCACTCCTCGCCGACGCACCACACCACGTTTCCTCAGATCCACAAGTACCGCTCGACACCATCCCCCAAGACACAGGGTAGGTCTGCATCTACACTTTTTGGCGCCAAGATGATGGAATAAACTTCCCTTCAATATCAGAACAGCAGAGTCACTGACTGTCTTCAAGAGACGATTAAAGACCCACCTCATTCTCAAATACCTGCATTTGGCATAATACAGTATCTATTCTGCTGTCTTCAACAGGTTTTGGGGGTTGTTACACTCTGATTTGTGATCTAATGTACCAGTATTGAGCTGTTTAACGATGAGACCATTTTAATACACATTTTAGTGATCAACTGCAGTAAAGTGAGATTCTACAACAACCTCAAAACGAATCCCAAAGTAAAAAATAAACACTGGTAAAAACAATAACAAGCTTAGCAACCGGGGGCGTTGTGACTCAGAGCCGCTCCCCTGGCTGTGACAGAGCCCTCTGAAGCAGTGTGAATTTGGCAGAGGATTGTATGTATGCGGAGGACAGGCTTTGGCTTGCTGAGCTTGTGTGTGTCTGCGTCCCTGCAGGACTGAGAACTAGCACTGGGGGGGATGTCCAAACTCCATCTGGCTTAACAGCTCTGGGCTCTTTGCTGTGAAGAGAAAAGGCTCTCCAAATGTGCACTTTGGAGGAATTTTCAAATGAAACAGAAGGATAGGAGAAAATACTATGCCTCCATTTTTACCATCATCCACATCATTATCGACTAAATCCCCTGTCGCTAAACGCAATTCTGTGGAAATGTATTTATCCTAAAATGGTTATGCTGTGAGTCATTAAAGTCTGTACAAATTACACAACTTACCAGAAACCTGCTCAACACACAGGGGGCAAAATTATGACACACCAGCTTTTGGCTAAAAGGTGTGATATTAGACTGCCATCTAGTGGGAAAAATGTGGTGGGGGGGGAAGGACAAGTGAGAATATAGGGGGAAAAGGGTCTGAGAAAATGCAGTCACTTCTGCTGTGCTTTCTGCTGTGAAGGTGCAAGCGCATAAAAAGAAACGCGTGGCTATAATAGACACGAGTCATGATGGTTGGCATTTCCATGGAGTAAAATAAGCAAAGTGTAGATATTAGCATGTGATTAGCATCGTGCATTTGTGCATTATATCATATGTATTTTCTAAAAATCACAGGTTTGCATCAACATATTGGATATTAACATCTGCATATTGCAGTAATATTACAATAATGTTGAGAGGAGATGAAGCTGTGATAAAAGCAGCAGAGGGACAAACATTGTTTTCAGTGTCTGATTTTCTGTCCTAATAAACCCTAGGGTTAGAAGTGAGACACAAAAATGATATTAAACACAAAAAGAAGGTGAAGGGTCTGAAATAAAACGAGACAGAGAGATGTAGAAAGCAGAAACTGAAAGATGGTTCAAATGAGACAAACTTTATTCTTAGTTTTTTCTTTTTCTCTTTTATTTGGTATTAAATAGAGTTTAAGTGCAAAATGGGGGGCTGAGACACATAAAACTTTTTTCAGAAAGAAAAAAAAATGCATTCAAATCAAGTTTATTTATTGAATAAAAAAAATCATTTACATCATAGCTGGTCTCACCACTGTCTCTAAACCATACATCATAGCTGGTCTCACCACTGTCTCTAAACCATACATCATAGCTGTCTCACCACTGTCTCTAAACCATACATCATAGCTGTCTCACCACTGTCTCTAAACCATACATCATAGCTGTCTCACCACTGTCTCTAAACCATACATCATAGCTGGTCTCTAACTCACATCATAGCTGGTCTCACCACCACTGTCTCTAAACCATACATCATAGCTGGTCTCACCACTGTCTCTAAACCATACATCAGCATAGCTGCTCTCACCACTGTCTCTAACCCAGACATCATAGCTGGTCTCACCACTGTCTCTAACCATACATCATAGCTGGTCTCACCACGTCTCTAAACCACATATAGCTGCGCCCACTGTCTCTAAACCATACATCATAGCTGCTCTCACCACTGTCTCTACACCAGACATCATAGCTGGTCTCACGACTGTCTCTAAACCAACATACAATCATAGCTGGTCTCACGACTGTCTCTAAACCATACATCATAGCTGTCTCACCACTGTCTCTAAACCATACATCATATAATAGCTGCTCTCACCACTGTCTCTAACCAAACCAGACATCATAGCTGGTCTCACGACTGTCTCTAAACCATACATCATAGCTGACTCACCACTGTCTCTAAAACAGACATCATAGCTGGTTCTCACGACTGTCTCTAAACCATACATCATAGTTGTCTCACCACTGTCTCTAAAACAATAGATGGTATCCATACATCATAGCTGGTCTCACCACTGTCTCTAAACCATACATCATAGCTGGTCTCACCACTGTCTCTAAACCATACATCATAGCTGTCTCACCACTGTCTCTAATACATCATAGTTGTCTCCCACTGTCTCTAAACCATACATCATAGCTGGTCTCACCACTGTCTCTAAACCATACATCATAGCTGGTCTCACCACTGTCTCTAAACATCATACATCATAGCTGCTCTCACCACTGTCTCTAAACCAGACATCACAGCTGGTCGTCCCATACTCATAGCGTCACCACTGTCTCTAAACCATACATCATAGCTGCTCTCACCACTGTCTCTCTAAACCAGACATCATAGCTGGTCTCTCGCCACTGTCTCTAAAACATACATCATAGCTGCTCTCACACCACTGTCTCTAAACCAGACATCATAGCTGGTCTCACGGTCTCACATGTACTGTCTCTAAACCAAACCATACATCATAGCTTGTCTCATGACTGTCTCTAAACCATACATCATAGCTGTCTCACCACTGTCTCTAAACCATACATCTCATAGCTGCTCTCACCACTGTCTCTAAACCAGACATCATAGCTGGTCTCACCACTGTCTCTAAACCATACATCATAGCTGGTCTCACTCACCACTGTCTCTAAACCAGACATCATAGCTGGTCTCACGACTGTCTCTAAACCATACATCATAGCTGTCTCACCACTGTCTCTAAACCATACATCATAGCTGGTATCGCCACTGTCTCTAAACCATACACATCATAGCTGGTCTCACCACTGTCTCTAAAACATACATCATAGCTGGTCTCACCCTGTCTCTAAACCATACATCATAGCTGGTCTCACCACTGTCTCTAAACATCATACATCTCTAAACCATACTCATAGCTGTCTCACCACTGTCATCATAGCTGTCTCACCACTGTCTCTAAACCATACATCATAGCTGTCTCACACCACTGTCTCTCTCTAAAACACCATACATCATAGCTGTCTCACCACTCTCTAACATACACATGTCTCTAAACCATAGCTGTCTCACCATCATAGCTGGTCTCACCACTGTCTCTAAACCATACATCACATATAGCTGGTTCTCGCCACTGTCTCTAAACCATACATCATAGCTGGTCTCACCACTGCCACTGTCTCTAAACCATACATCATAGCTGTCTCACCACTGTCTCTCTAAAACCATACATCATAGCTGTCTCTCACCCACATGTCTCTGTCTCTAAACCATACATCATAGCTGGTCTCACCACTGTCTCTAAACCATACATCATAGCTGGTCTCACCACTGTCTCTAAACCACATCATAGCTGGTCTCATGTCTCTTAAACCATATCATAGCTGCTGGTCTCACCACTGTCTCTAAACCATACATCATAGCTGTCTCACCACTGTCTCTAAACCATATAGCTGTCATCAACCATAGCTGTCTCACCACTGTCTCTAAACCATACATCATAGCTGGTCTCACCACTGTCTCTAAACCAAAATACATCATAGCTGGTCTCACCACTGGTCTCTGTCTCAAACCATACCATCATAGCTGTCTCTAAACATGTCGTCTCACCACTGTCTCTAAAACATACATCATAGCTGTCTCGTCTGTCTCACCACTGTCTCTAAACCATACATCATAGCTGCTGTCTCACCACTGTCTCTAAACCATACATCATAGCTGGTCTCACCACTGTCTCTAAACCATACATCATAGCTGGTCTTGCCACTGTCTAATCTAAACCATACATCATAGCTGGTCTCGCCACTGTCTCTAAACCATACATCAAACCTAGCTGTCTCACCACTGTCTCTAAACCATACATCATAGCTGTCTCACCACGTCTCACCACATCATAGTGTCTCTAAAACCATACATCATAGCTGTCTCACCACTGTCTCTGTCTCTAAACCAACATCATAGCTGGTCTCACCACTGTCTCTAAAACCATACATCATAGCTGGTCTCACCACTGTCTCTAAACCATACATCATAGCTGTCTCACCTCTCACCACTGTCTCTAAACCATACATCATAGCTGTCTCACCACTGTCTCTAAAACCATACATCATAGCTGGTCTCACCACTGTCTCCACTGTCTCTAAACCATACATCATAAACCATACATCATAGCTGGTCTCGCCACTGTCTCTAAACCATACATCATAGCTGGTCTCGCCACTGTCTCTAAACCATACATCATAACATAGATCATAGCTGTCTCACCACTGTCTCACTGTCTAAACCATAACATCATAGCTGTCTCACCACCTGTCTCTAAAACCATATATCATAGCTGGTCTCACCACTGTGTCTTACTCACGTGTCTCTAAACCATACATCATAGCTGGTCTTGCCACTGTCTCTAAACCATACATCATAGCTGGTCTCACCACTGTCTCTAAACCATACATCATAGCTGGTCTCACCACTGTCTCTAAACCATACATCATAGCTGGTTCTCCACCACTGTCTCTAAACTAAACCATACTGGTATCATAGCTGGTCTCACATCTGCCTCTACTACTGTCTCAAACCACTAAACCATACATCATAGCTGGTCTCACCACTGTCACAATCTCACCACTGTCTCTAAACCAAAGTCCATACATCATAGCTGGTCTCACCACTGTCTCACCACTGTCTCTAAACCATACATCATAGCTGTCTCACCACTGTCTCTAAACCATACATCATAGCTGGTCTCACCACTGTCTCTAAACCATACATAGCTCATACATATATAGCTGGTCTCACCTTTAAGCCACCACTGTCTCTAAACCATACATCATAGCTGGTCTCACCACTGTCTCTAAACCATACATCATCCAGCTGTCTCACCACTGTCTCTAAACCATCATCATAGCTGGTCTCACCACTGTCTCTAAACCCATACATCAATAGCTGGTCTCACCACTGTCTCTAAACCATACATCATAGCATAAACCATACGCTCATAGCTGGTCTCACCACTGTCTCTAAAACCATACATCATAGCTGTCTCACCACTGTCTCAACACATCATAAGCTGGTCTCACCACTGTCTCTAAACCATACATCATAGCTGGTCTCACCAACCACTGTCTCTCTAAACCATACATCATAGCTGGTCTCACACTGTCTCTAAACCATACATCATAGCTGGTTCACCACTGTCTCTAAACCACTGGCTTCCGCCACTGTCTAAACCATACATCATAGCTGGTCTCGCCACTGTCTCTAAACCATACATCATAGCTGTCTCACCACTCTAAACCATACCTCATAGTCTCTAAACCATACATCATAGCTGTCTCACAAAACCATCATCATAGCCACACTGTCTCTAAACCATAATCATAGCTGTCTTACCATATTCATAGCATGGTGGTCTCACCACTGTCTCTAAAATACCATACATCATAGCTGGTCTCACCACTGTCTCTAAACCACCATACATCATAGCTGTCTCAAAACCATACTCATACATAGCTGTCTCACCACCACTGTCTCTAAACCATACATCATAGCTGGTCTCACCCACTGTCTCTAAACCATACATCATAGCTGTCTCACTGGTCACTGTCTCTAAACCATACATCATAGTCTCACCTCAAACCATACATCTCTGTCTCTAAACCATACATCATAGCTGGTCTCACGCCACTGTCTCTAAACCATACATCATAGCTGGTCTCGCCACTGTCTCTAAACCATACATCATAGCTGTCTCACCACTGTCTCTAAACCATACATCATAGCTGTCTCACCCCTGTCTCTAAACCATATATCATAGCTGGTCTCACCACTGTCTCTAAACCATACATCATAGCTGGTCTCACCACTGCCACTGTCTCTAAACCATACATCATAGCTTGTCTCACCACTGTCTCTAAACCTATACATCATAGCTGGTCTCACCACTGTCACCTACTGTCTCTAAACCATACATAAACATAGCTGGTCTCACCACTGCTCTAAACCATCTACTAAACCATACATCATAGCTGTCTCACCACTGTCTCTAAACCATACATCATAGCTGGTCTCGCCACTGTCTCTAAACCATACATCATAGCTGGGTCTCACCACGTCCCACTGTCTCTAAACCATACATCATAGCTGTCTCACCACTGTCTCTAAACCATACATAATCATAGCTGGTCTCTCCACTGTCACCACTGTCTCTAAAACCATACATCATAGCTGGTCTCGCCACTGTCTCTAAACCATACATCATAGCTGGTCTCACTGTCTCGCCACTGTCTCTAAGCCATACAAACATCATAGCTGGTCTCACACTGCCACTGTCTCTAAACCATACATCATAGCTGGTCTCTCACCACTGTCTCTTAACCATACATCATAGCTGGTCTCACCACTAAGTGGTCTCCACCAAACTGTCTCTAAACCATACATCATAGCTGCTCTCACCACGCTGGTCGACCTCTACTGTCTCTAAACCATACTCTCCCCCTGTCTTATCATAGCTGATCTCACCACTGTCTCTTCTAACCATACATCTAGCTGTCTCAGCTGTCTCACCACCTGTCTCTAACCATACATCATAGCTGTCTCACCACTGTCTCTAAACCATACATCATAGCTGTCTCACCACTGTCTCTAAACCATACATCATAGCTGGTCTCACCACTGTCTCTAAACCATACATCATAGCTGGTCTCACCACTGTCTCTAAACCATACATCATAGCTGTCTCACCACTGTCTCTAAACCATACATCATAGCTGGTCTCACCACTGTCTCTAAACCATACATCATAGCTGTCTCACCACTGTCTCTAAACCATACATCATAGCTGGTCTCACCACTGTCTCTAAACCATACATCATAGCTGTCTCACTCCTGTCTCTAAACCGTACATCATAGCTTGTACACCTTTCCCTTAATTCTAGCTGATATTCTCCTGTCACAGCTTCTTCACAGGCTTCTTTACCTCTTTTACACTCTCCATTGCTCTGGACTGTCGACCCCGAGTACTTAAACGTCTGTACCTTCTTTACCTCTTCACCCTTTAATCTCACTGTTCCACTTCCCTCCCTTTCATTCAAACACATGTACATGTCTTGCTACAACTGACTTTCATTCCTCTTCTCTCCAGAGCAAACCTCTACCTCTCCAGGTTTTCCTCCACCTCCTCCACCCTGCTCTCACTACAGAATTATTATTATTATTATTACTATTACTATTATTATTATTATTATTATTATGGTATTATTATTATTATTATTACTATTATTATTATGATTATTCATTAAGGCACAGTATTCTACTAGCAGACCAGCAGGATTCAGCACATTCAGTCAGCTGTAAATGTTTGAAGCTCATAAACTGTTACATTAATGAGAGTTATTTGGGGTCAATATAAAAAAATCTATGTGTTTCCACAAAAATCTTAATCCTAATCTGATTTTATCAAACATAAACAAACCCATTTGTCTTCCTGTCTGTATGTCTTTAAAAAATTAAGTTTTAACATGTTCTTATAATCCGTTACATTTGTTTTTATTATTATTTCTGACTGATAGAAAAAGACGTTCCAATGTCCTAATGTCAGTTACGAACGAGTCGGTTCTTTGAATCGGTTCTTTTTAATAAACGTTCAGAGCCGATTCTCACATAAGATCTTCTTTTATTCTGCTGCCTTTTCTTTTTCATTTTTTTCTTTCATCATTCTTCATCTTAGAAAATTTTGTGGTGCAATTTAATCAACGTTATTTCCCTTTTAAAAAACAAGAACGGATCTTTAGCATGATCGCCAGCAGATTCGGCTAATTTTAAGACAATTTTATTTTATTTTTTTTTAATCAAAGAACAATTTAAGCGTTATTTTTAAAACCGTTTTTTATTTGTAAATTTTGTACACATTCTGTACAATATTTGTATAACAGGTCTCTAAAGAGTCGACTCTTGAAATGAACCGATCCCTCACTAAACACGTGTTGAATGTCCCCAAACCCCGCCCACACGCCCACTCGAGGGCCTTCGTGCCTTCGTACGTGGTTGTCTACATTAGTCGCCTGTCTAAAACACGGCTGTGTAAAACAGTCAAGTTACAACCACGCAATTTAAAATGTAATCACGAAGGTATTTATTTATTCATCTATTCACATTGCCGTTTTAATGTTTATAGAATTTACCAAAAAGTCTCTAAAGTATAAACTCCATTAAGGGAAGTATTATTATTCAGGCGCGGTTTCCTTTCTTTTGCGATCCCGCGAGCGGCCGCTTTGGAGACACAAGATGTCTGGAAAGAGTTTTCGGGTGAGCGATGGAGACTGGATTTGTCCAGATAAAAAGTAAGTAACTTTATGTGTAGAATTTATTTATGCGTTGTAGTAATTTTATTATTGTTATTATTTTTAATCTGAACAACACGGCTAGGATTCCTGCATGAAAGCGTTAGCAAAGCTAACTAGCGATGTGACGTCGAGTGTAAGTCGGCCTGCGTTACGTTACACGTATTTATGTTAAATATTTATCCAAAATTAAAATATTAATTAACGAGGATTTTATGTGGTGTCACTTTTATATTCGCGTCCGGTTTCTAATATTCGCAGTAACAGCATTGTTTTCTAATATGACAGCTTTCATGCTGGCTAACGCTTGTTAGCCAATGTTCTCGTCCCCTGATGTTCATAAAAACAAATCTACTTTAAAATATTTCCTTCAAGCGCATTTTAATTACATTTATTATAAATTAAAAAGCGCATAGATTGAAGGCAGATCAATGTTTCTGTGGTATAAAAAGACCTTTATTAAAAGCACAGACTTTTTTGTCTTCACCGCTTGTATACAAAATGATTCATTCTGTTCGGTTCGCAATCGATTCCGATTCTTTTGTTTTCGTTGGGGCAAAATATTTATTAAATGCACGTCATTTTTGTGCAATTGTTTGGTTTTATTCATTTATATTAAATTAATGTTGTTAAAATTTTGTGATTTTTCTGTGTATTTTAGTTGAAGTGAACCGAACCAGAAACAAAATCACACAAAAAAAATAAAGGGAACACTTAAACAACACAATGTAACTCCAAGTCAGTCACACTTCTGTGAAATCAAACTGCCCACTTAGGAGGCAACACTGACTGACAATCAGTTTCACATGCTGTTGTGCAAATGGAACAGACAACAGGTGGAAATTATAGGCAATTAGCAAGACACCCCCAATAAAGTTCTGCAGGTGGTGACCACAGACCACTTCTCAGTTCCTCTGCTCTCTGGCTGATGTTTTGGTCACTTTTAAATGCTGGCGGTGCTTTCACTGGTAGCATGAGACGGAGCCTACAACCCACACAAGTGGCTCAGGTAGTGCAGCTCATCCAGGATGGCACAGCAATGCGAACTGTGGCAAGAAGGTTTGCTGTGTCTGTCAGCGTAGTGTCCAGAGCATGGAGGCGCTACCAGGAGACAGGCCAGTACATCAGGAGACGTGGAGGAGGCCGTAGGAGGGCAACAACCCAGCAGCAGGACTGCTACCTCCGCCTTTGTGCAAGGAGGAACAGGGGGAGCACTGCCAGAGCCCTGCAAAATGACCCCCAGCAGGCCACAAATGTGCATGTGTCTGCTTAAACGGTCAGAAACAGACTCCATGAGGGTGGTTATGAGGGCCCGACATCCACAGGTGGGGGTTGTGCTTACAGCCCAACACCATGCAGGACGTTTGGCATTTGCCAGAGAACACCAAGATTGGCAAATTCGCCACTGGCGCCCTGTGCTCTTCACAGATGAAAGCAGGTTCACACTGAGCACATGTGACAGACAGTCTGGAGACGCCGTGGAGAACGTTCTGCTGCCTGCAACATCCTCCAGCATGACCGGTTTGGCAGTGGGTCAGTAATGGTGTGGGGTGGCATTTCTTTGGAGGGCCACACAGCCCTCCATGTGCTCGCCAGAGGTAGCTTGACTGCCATTAGGTACCGAGATGAGATCCTCAGACCCCTTGTGAGACCCTATGCCAGTGCGGTTGCCCCTGGGTTCCTCCTAATGCAAGACAATGCTAGACCTCATGTGGCTGGAGTGTGTCAGCAGTTCCTGCAAGACGAAGGCATTGATGCTATGGACTGGCCCGCCCGTTCCCCAGACCTGAATCCAATTGAGCACATCTGGGACATCATGTCTCGCTCCATCCACCAACGCCACATTGCACCAAAGACTGTCCAGGAGTTGGCGATGCTTTAGTCCAGGTTTGGGAGGAGATCCCTCAGAAGACCATCCGCCACCTCATCAGGAGCATGCCCAGGCGTTTGTAGGGAGGTCATACAGGCACGTGGAGGCCACACATACACTACTGAGCCTCATTTTGACTTGTTTTAAGGACATTACATCAAAGTTGGATCAGCCTGTAGTGTGTTTTTCCACTTCAATTTTGAGTGTGACTCCAAATCCAGACCTCCAGGGGTTAATAAATTAGATTTTCATTGATAATTTTTGTGTGATTTTGTTGTCAGCACATTCAACTATGTAAAGAACAAAGTATTTAATAAGAATATTTCATTCATTCAGATCTAGGATGTGTTATTTTAGTGTTCCCTTTATTTTTTTATAAAATCTTCCTTCTCCTTCTGTCGGCTGTCGGGTCACCACAGCGAATCATCTGTCTCCCGTAACCCCTATTCTCTACATCCTCTTCACTCACACACACTAACTTCATGTCCTCGTTTATCACATCCATATACCTCCTCTCTGCTCTTCCTCTCTACCTTCTGCCTGGTAGCTTCATTTCTAACATCCTCCTACCGGTATATTCATTATCCCTCCTCTGGACATGTCCAAACCACCTCAATCTGGACTACCTGACTTTCTCCCCAAAACATCTAACATGAGCCGTCCCCTGATGAACTCGTTCCTAATCCTGTGCAACCTCGTCACTCCCATAGAAAAGCTCTGCTACTTCCAGCTATTTGTTATATTAAAAAATTTCTAATAAATTTTTTTTTTTTATAATAAAACAAATGAAATATCTCATCACTGTCAGGACAATAACAACACAAAGCAGATGACAATAATAATAATAGTTGTGTAGCGTTCAGAGGGTAGATATTTAAATTTTTCTCATATTTCCAAGAATCAAACGACTTTTTTTATTGTTATTTAACTGAAAGGATGTGAGCGGCGAGTCTAGTCTATCTGAAAATGTGGGAAAGTAGAAAATTAGTCTGTACATTTTGGTTTATGGATAAAGAATTTGCTGAAAAGTTGACAAAACATGTTTGTCAGTGGGCGGGACTTCCTGTTTGATAGGTGAGATGTTTTTTGGAGGACTGGCACCCGCAGAGTTTAATCAGTCCGCGATTACAAATATGATTCTGGTGACATGTTAGTGATAAAACTGGGTTCCGCTTCCTGCCAGTAGGAGTTATGATTTTTTTGGTCACATGACTTGATGACCCTTTACACCCCATGAGGCTACGCCCCCTTCCAATGGCTTATTACTGACCAATCAGATGTAGCCCATGAAGATTTGTTTACAGTATGATGACCAGGTGTTTGTCCAGTTTGTCATAAATTTGTTTTTTGTGTTGTTGGTGTGTGTGTGTGTGTGTGAGATCAGGTATTGGTTCTTTTTATGGCTGGTGTTAACACACACCTCTTATATAATTACTACTTTTTTTTTCTTTTCTAAGATGTGGAAATGTGAACTTTGCCAGAAGAACCAGCTGTAACCGGTGTGGACGAGGTGAGTGATGACACACAACAATCTTAATCATACACACACACACACACACACACACACATGCTGTTTACTGTGCTGAAGCTGTGAGGTGTTGGTTTGTTCAGAGAAAACAACTGAGGCGAAGCTGATGAAGGCAGGAGGAACTGAGATCGGGAAAACTCTGGCTGAGAAAAGCAGGGGACTCTTCAGTGCCAATGACTGGCAGTGCAAAACGTAAACTCACACACACACACACACACACACTCTTTGTACAGCTTTCTGTGTATTTCAGTTAAAGTGACCGACCCAGAAATATGTAAGATTTTTTTTTAAACACTCGTCGCTCTGAAACACACAGCTAACGCTTAAGCTTGGCCACTTTTTATTTTACAGGCAGAATTAATGGCACCCTGTATTGGTATTTGTCTCTAAAAATCCTTTGCAAACGCGTCCTTTAATTAAAGAAAAATCTCCTGATATTAAGACAATATTTATTTATTGTTTTACACTAATACTGAACAAACATTTTTAACTTGCTCTGTTTTCTAAAGTTCAGCCTGCATTACTAGCACTGGGAAAGGCATAATTAATCGATGGTTGATCATAGATAAAAAATTTTGTCAAACATCATGAATTACATTTACAGCATTTGGTAGACGTCCTTATCCAGAGCGACTTACATTTATCTCTTTCATACCACTAAGCAATTGGGGGTTAAGGGCCTTGCTCAGGGGCCCAACATTGGTAACTTGGTGGTGCTGGGAATTTAACCCTGATCTTCCAATTAGCAGTCCAACACCTTAACCACTGAACCACCACCTTCACCTAATTAAATTGATTAGTTATTTATTAACATTGTAGAACTTGTGTGTGTAAATGTTTGTCGCCAAACTGAAAAGCGAAAGTGATGGGGATGAGTCACGCTTTTTGAATATATACATACACACACACACACCTCTTTCAGTATCGCACTACATCGATGCTTAGTAATCATTATAATGATGATGTTGCGGCTGAACTATAATAAACTGTTTGTTTTGATGCTGCAGGTGTGGAAACGTAAACTGGGCCAGAAGGTCGGAGTGTAACATGTGCAACACTCCAAAATACGCCAAACTAGAGGAACGAACAGGTGACGACCGCGGCTGCACTGAGAACATCAACCTCAGACACGTCATGTTATGTCTCTATTTATTTATTCTTATATTTATTTAAAAACCGCAGGTTACGGCGGAGGTTTTAACGAGAGAGAGAATTTGGTGTACAACGAGAGAGAGGAGTCCGACGGCGAATACGACGAGGTAGATCCACATTTACTGCTGTTAATGAACTTTACGTAAAGTTATAACAACGTAATGTAGTAGAGATGCAAACAGGAAGTCAGTCTCAAATCTAAATTATAAGTAATTAGGATTAATTAAGAAACCTAACCTGTTTTAGCTCGATTAATTTAATGCAAATTTATTAGGAATCTTTTGTTCAGTTCTAAATACTGTATTCGACTAAAAAAATAATTTTTGACCTCAGAAAAGTGTGGAAAAAGAAGTAGAGGGAAATAAAACATCTGTTATATCCAGACGCTAAATTCAGCAAAGAATGAGAGAGAAATAAACAGTTTCAAATAACAGTTTTATTGCCAAGTGGTGGATAACACAGGGTTTCACACACCGTTACAGGTGCTTGAGTCGAAGTACAGTGTGTCCTTACGGCGTTATTTAAGAGTTCTTCATAAACGTCCTAATAATGTTTTATTCAGAGCTTCAGTTCATCCTGAACACAACTTTATTAATCAAAGAACATTTATAAAAACCAAATCAGCTTTTTTAAGATGAATGATTTCATCATACAGAAATTCACACTTTAAACAAAAAGCATAGAAACTCTAATTTGGGTTCAAATGTTAAGATGTAAACATGTGTTTACACAGCAGAGGAAATAAAAAGAAGTGTAGATAAAGAATGGATTTTGGAATCAGATGGTAAAGTAGCTAAAGATTCCCACCCCTACTGATTATCATCAGAACATATGCTCTATAAGGGGGGTAGATGAATGTACGTCAGTCTGGTTAAAGGTGCCTCCCAGATGCCAGATATGCTTATCAACGTCAAGAGTGAATTTATCCCCCAAAAAATTGTCCTGCGATAGTAAAAAGAAAAAACCCCCAGTAAAAACCCAGTACATAACTCATCTCGCGCTGACTCCTGGTTTAACGTGTTTCCTGTTAGTTTGGCCGCATTAAGAAGAAGTTCCGCGGAAAGAACAAGAAGGAAAGCGAGAATAAAGAAGAACCTGAAAAAAAGGATGAGGGGATCAAAGCCAAGGAGGAGGAAGATGAGGAGGAAGAGGACGATGATGACGAAGATGGCGATCTTTCGAAATACAAACTGGATGTAAGCGATGTTATGATTTTTTTTCACTGATCAATACATAAAGGAATGTCTCGTGTCTGTAATGTCTCTGTGGTTCTGATTAGGACGATGAAGACGACGACGAGGAGGAGGACGATGACGATGGTGATTTGTCCAAATACGATCTGGACGCAAGCGACGAGTTAAAGCCAGCGGAGAGAAAAAGCAGCGGCTCGGGTTCTTCTCGCTCGTCCTCTCGGTCCTCCAGCTCTCGGTCCAGGTCCAGGTAAAAGGGTACAGGTCAAAGGGTAACGGCGGACAAAATGTCAGTATCAGCTTAACCTCTTTATTTATTCAAAACTGTTCGCTGATTCATTCATTCATGATTTTTATACGTGTGTGTGTGTGAATTTTGTCACAGAGAAACATTTTTAAATGTGTGTGTGTTATGACTTGTCGAGGTTTGTCTGCTTCGATGTAGTCATGCGACAGACTGTAAGTGATTTAACCGAGCAGTTTCTCTGGCAACCCATGCAAATAGTTACAGGGTGAAGAAAAAACGATTACGTTACGTAAAATGAGTTTTAGTCGTTGCATCATTTTAACACACTTTATCTTTTGTTAAATGTATTGGGAACGGTATAAAAACTAGGGTTAGAAGCTAATGTTTTTCGCATGATGGCGATGTGTAAGAAATTACGCATACAGAAACACTGAAAGCTAAATGTGAACGAATAAATTGTCAACTGAGATAACAGGGATTTCCACCCAGAGGAAGAAAATAAAAATAGTCTTACCTCCACCTGGAAATCCCGGACGGGCCCCCAAGAAACTGATGGGCTTTTTCTCGGGTCAGCTGGAATCTGGTTCTGATGTCTAGGAGTTAATAAAGTTCTGCTGCTGCTATCTCTCCCCAGCGCTTTACAGACACACAAGTGTACAGAGAAAAATCTTTTATTTAATTGGTGACAAAGTCGAGCTATTTATACCCAGAACAATCAGGATGAATGTGAGGATAAGAGAGAAACAACTATTCATTAAATAAGATAAAAGTAGACGAGAAGAAACCGGGTGGATTAGGTGCATATGAGGGTGACTTGACCTTAAGGTTCCTCAAGGTTCCTGTGTCAAAGAACGGATCTGACCTTAAAGTAGATCTGTGTGTGATGAAAGGAAGAAATCAGAATGGAAGGTGGCAAACATGCTAAATAAACTTAATATTTATCAGCAGTGAAAGAACTAAGGGATCATTAGGATATTTAATAAGCCAGCAGTATTGGGTAGAAAGGAAGTGGTAGCTCATTGGTTAAGGTGTTTAGAAGATTGTGGGTTCAGTTCTATACACCACTAAGCTGCTGCTGGTGGGCCCCCGAGTAAGGCCCTTAAGCCTCTTCCGCTCAGATGAATCTTATTAATAGGTAAATGTAGGTCGCTCTCGATGAAGTGGTCTGCTAAAAGCTGCAAATGTTAAAAACTGCTGGTGGGCAGAGACTGTGGGACTGACCACGCCCACAGGAGAGCATCTCCGGGTGTGAGTGTGGGGTGAAGTGTGTTAGCACTGCGTTTTAAAAAGAATGGAGTTTTAAATCGTTTTTCTATAATGACTATACAGCGGTACCTTGACCTACGAGTGTCCCAGCTATCACGTTTTTTGTGGGGGTTTTTCCTCTTTTATTTGCTTTGCTTTGAGGTGCGGAGTAAAATTCGGGTTATGAGGCCAACTTCAGATACCCAACCGCTAGTTGGTGTGGTGAACGCCAGAGTGTTTTTCTTTTCTTTTCCCCTGGTGTCAATGCGTCACACTTCAATACCGTTGGTGGCGTTAAAACACCATAAGTTGGCTCGTTAACTGCCTATAAACTACACAAGAAGAAAAAAAACACCACAGCGAACGCCGTAACGTCCGCCCAGCATCCTGTGTGTCACTCGATAGCTAGTCAGACATGCGAGTTAGCCAGTGGAGTCGTCTGATCTCCAAGGTAAACGCTGCACATTATACTTAATAAAACCAGTTTATTCCAGTACATCCCGTTGTATTGTTTTTATACAATATTCATTATTTATACGTTTATTTTTCTTATTTAAAAACATGTAACACAAAATTTCAGTGTTTTTTGGGTTCCTAGGACGAATAAATAGCATTTCAATTCATTTCAATGGAAAAAATAGATTTGACATATGAACTAATTCAACTTGTAAGTCAGGGCACTGCTGTATAAGGCTACAGTGTTCAAGCGTAAAAAAAAAGATCCTGAGATTTGTTTTATTTGTTTTTTTAACCCTTCAGATTTTGTTGTTTTGTTTTTTTGTTTGTTTTTTAACTTTTGAACTATTGCATCATTCGTTGTAAATTGGAAGCGTGTCGCTCTGTGTTGCAGATCCCGGTCCAGAAGCTCATCCAGTTCCAGATCGCGCTCAGGCTCGAGGTCTCGCTCAAGGTGAATGAGGTGACATGCGCTCTCCATGGGAGAGAGTGTATGCAAACTCGCAGTGGTTACAAGAACCACTACGGACTCAGCAGGCGCACCATTGCTAAAAAATCTCTTAATGAATTAACAAAGTTAAAATTCCACACCATTTTAATCGGCTTAATCAATTCCAATGATTGAAGCTGTAAAGAAGGAGAAAGCAGCATGAACGCTTGTGTAATGATGCTCCTTTGGTGTAGTTGTTGAAACGTTGCCGTGTTTGTGTCACTGATGTAAAACCACCTGCTATATCCCCTTTAAAAGATCCAGCTCCCGCTCTGGGAAAGGCTCCACCTCCTCCAGAAAGAGGTCTCGCTCGTCCTCGCCGTCTTCGGAGAGAGGACGCAAGAGAAGCCGCTCCAGATCCTCGTCCGGTGGACGCAAAAAAAGACGCTCTCGCTCCCAGTCGTCCGAAAGGTTTGGGTTTATGTGGTGTAACCAAATGGCCTATTGGCTTCTTCTACATTTTATGGTTGATGACTGAATTCTGATTTTCTGTGGAGTTTTTGTAAACCTGCCAACCGTTTTGTGGTTTTTTTTATGCGAGTCGTATGTCCGAATCCTTAGTATGCTAACTAATGTGTAAAAAGTTCCTGAATGTTGTGACACTTCAAGTGCTTTAAGTAGCTTTAAGTAACGCTGTTCCTTGTAGTTAAATTGGTTTTTAAGAAGCTCCGAGCCGGAATTGAACCCGGGTCGCCCTGAGCGCAACAGTGTCATGTATATGCCAGCAACTTAACCCACTTTACCCCCTGACTAAGATTGTACTTCAACAGTCAAATGTGCCTTGGAAAGCCTGTGTTCTTTAAACGGAAGTCCCAAAACACAACCTGCAGCAGTGTAGCCAGATTAGATTTCCAGCCCAACTACAGTGTACAACCTGCCCCCTTTAAAAATTTACCAGCCCAAAATGTGTAGTGTTTTTAAACTGAAAAACTATTATAGATATAAGCGCGTGTGGGTTTAGTACCTGGGGTCTCTTATGTTGGGTTGATTTGGTGATTCTAAATTGCCCATAGGAGTGTGTGTGTGTTGTCATTTGTATGTGATAGAGTGGTAATCTGTCCAGGGTCATGCCTGACTTTTACCCAGTTACTGCTAGGATAAACTCCAGCAGATCCCTGTGACCCTGATTAGGAATAAGCAGTTTGAACCATGAATGAATGGACTAGTTTAATTTTATTTTATTTTTTTTGCACTTTTTAAACCAAAACTGCCCGTTTCAGTCTCAGGATAAATTTGACTAATATTAAAACTGTAATTACCGAACATCCTTCATTGTTTTCTGATAAAGAAACTGGCGCTGTACAGGAACTCGATCTTGAAAGCCCCCCCTGCCCTTTCTGTCCTCACCCTAGTCAGATGGTGCAATCCATCATCTAGTTTTAAAGACTGTGCTGTCGAAGCCTGTGTTGCGGTTCGAAAAAAAACAAACAATAATGTTAATGTTAATTAGTGTTATGTATTTGACGTTTTTCTGCACTGGTTCATGTTATTACACCTTTTGGTTGGCAGGTCTGCTCTTAATACATTAAATACTTTTTTTAAATCTCAATATGACCTTTTACTAAGTTTCTAATCTTTTTTTTTCTCTCTCTGTCTCGCTTTTTCTGTACTTTTAGGGGACGCGGCTCATCCGGATCTTCTCATTCTGGCTCCAGCTCACAACAGAAATGATTAACTAAAGTCTTAAACACAAACTATAAATAGGGGAAAATCAAATCTTGCCTAAAACTGCTTGTTTTTTTGGGGAGAGAAACAAAAACACACATTTTGGTGCAGTACTCAAATGTTTGGGGGGGTTTGTTTGTTTTTTGTTTTGTTTTTTTTTTTTAACTTCCTGTTATCCCAAATTTGCTTTTCTGATCATGTGAACTATCCGCCCCGTCTGATGACCTTTTAGTAGCAGAGATCATTTTACAGAAACTTCTAGACTTTACATCAATTATTCGCAGATGCTGTTTTTGTCCTAACTAAGGGTTAAAAGCTGTAGGTAAATAAATGAACTGGTTAACTGTTTCATCCGTTAGTAGTTTCATCTAGTTGTGTAAGATGAAGGTAAGTATGCTTTATTCTTCTTGTTGGGGGTGAAAAAGTCTGTCAGATTAATACACTAGGGGGCGCTAGTTTATTAAAGGGTTTTTTATTTTAGTTCTGATTGGTATCCAAGGGCAGTCATGACATCAGCTGTTATTCGGCAAATCGTGGCGAGTAGCGATTCTAGTGAAGTAGTTAACAATTCTTTAGAACTACCTGGCAATGTGAGCAGCGTGAATAAAAAGGTGTTAAACGTATCCTGTCTTCTGATTTTCTTTTAAATTAATTCTTAGCAGTAGCTCTCGAACATTTTTTCGACTGGGCCCCTGCTTTTACAGAATTAAACAATGGTCAATCCAAACAACACACACACTTTCAGGAGGATTTATTTAAAACATTGTCATTCATTAACTGTGATTATGACTAATTTAGTGTTATGCAGAAATAGGGGGAAAAAAGAACCATTAACTCCTGTCACGTCTACATTTTATGTAACTGTGACTCGGATGCCCGAGAGACCTGACTCTGACTGACTCGGATGGCCGAGAGACCTGACTCTGACTGACTCACTCGGATGGCCGAGAGACCTGACTCTGACTGACTCACTCGGATGGCCGAGAGACCTGACTCTGACTGACTCGGATGGCCGAGAGACCTGACTGACTCTGACTGACTCGGATGGCCGAGAGACCTGACTCTGACTGACTGACTGACTCGGATGGCCGAGAGACCTGACTCTGACCAAGAAGGAAGTCTGTTTGTCAGACTCTCTCACTTTTCTCTTGTCTTTCTGCCTCTTTGTCGGCTCTGTACAGAAAAAGCCTCTCTGTGTGTGACTGTGTGCGACTGTGCGTTGCAGTAAAACACAGACGTGTACGGCTTGAATTTCTGTTTGCATGCTGCACCAGGGTTTGTTTTTTTTTTCTTTTTACCTGTGTCGCTTTTCCGAGAGTTGATTTGGTTGTTGCAGATTTTTAAATAACACTGACAGTCAATGCAGACGACTTTGCATATATTTTTAGCACACAATTTTAACCGCTTTTTTTCTTTGCAGCTTTTGATGCTTCTTTATATCTGCTGACTTTACCGAGCCAGTTTGGAGGTCATTAGCCTAGTCATTCGTAGCGCTATTGTTCTAACTGGTTAAAATGGCCTTGGTGTACTGAATAAACTCACCAACATGTTGGTCTCTGGGTTTAAATCCAGCCTGGGACTTTTCCTGGTACCACCATCTCACTTCCTGTTTTTGCAAAAAAAAGGCTAAAATGCATTGAGTTAATAAATGCAATTCTCAAAATCTCCACCTGATGGCAGTTGATAGTTAAGGTGGTGTACTGCTAACTGGAAGATTGTGGATTTGTTTCCCAGTACCACCAATTTACCACTGCTGGGCTCCTGAGCAGGGCTCTTAACCCCCAAAGTTGTGCAGTTGATAAATGTAAGTCACTGCCAAATAGATAACGGACGTCTGCCAAACGCTGTGAATGTAAATAATCTGTTAAGTTTGTATTGTCTTGTAATTCTAACTGTGTAAAATTCTTCGGCACTCAGGGGTCTTAAACAGAATAAGAGAAAGAAAGAAAGAGGCTGTGAAGGGAAAGACTATTTATAGCTGCTAATCCGGAACTGAGAACAGAAATTAACTTGTTTCATGGTTCCACAATTTGTAATGCAACTAGAGAAAGGACAAATTAAAGAACTGAACGCATGGCTGTGGTGTAAGTGGAAGAAAAGCTGCTTTTATAGAAAATGGTGAATTCCATTGTTGATGATTTTCCTATGAAAGGCGGACACGTCTATTGTTAAATATTCTGTAAGCACATGTCCTTCACTGCTCTTCCCACTGGTATTTAGAGTGTAAGAGCAGGGCCTGCCCAGGCTTTGGTGGCACCCTAGGTGAGATTGTAGGTTTCCCACCACTACCACTACATTCAACCCCCCGGAAAGTGCAGATGCATATGTTAGAATTAGTCCATGACATGTAAAACATTTATTTATCCTTTATACCCGCTTATTCCCTGATTCGGGGTCACTGGGATCTGCTGGAGTCTATCCCAGCCGTCGCTGAAAGAGTGAAAGACAGGAGGAGGACACCATGGACAGGTCACCAGTCCATCACAGGGCCACATTCACACTCACTCCTACGGGCAATTTAGAATCAACAATCAATCTAACATGCATGTTTTGGGAATAAACCGGAGAACTCTGAGTAAATACACAAACACAGGGAGAACATAAAAACTTCACACAGAAAGACCCCTGCAGGGGAATCGAACCCGGGACCTGCTTGCTGTGAGGCAACCGTGCTGCCCATGTTGTCAAATATGATTTTGTTTGGAACTGCTAAAAATAATTTAATAAATATAATTTTGATTAATATATGGGTGTCGGAGCGCTCGATGGTCACAAGAGGGCGCTGGCACAGGTGAAAGGTAACACAGGGAAACGTTCCCACAACGTTCATAAACGTTCTTTAAAAGTTGTCAGAACGTTTTAACTACAGTAATGTTCTCAAAACAATATTCTTGGCACGTCCCCATGACGTAATTCGCTTTTAATAAATGTTGTAATGTTATTAAAAAAAACGTTCTTAGAACATCACCATAAAATAACCATAAAATAAAGTTCTAACGACGTTAAGCACGTTTTATTGGAACCTTTTGAATCACGTTTCCAAACCCCAAGCAGAACGTTCGAGAAACATTCCCAGAACATATATTTGTTATCTGAGTTCATATTCAAAATTCAAAATTGACCCATGGTTTTTTCCCCATCAGCCCTTTTTTATGCAGATGTTTTTGTTGCTTTGCATTGCTTTACTTTATTACTTTTCGCCGTTTGCAGTTTCAGGGCGTTCCGTGTTTAAATCCACTTTAATGTACTGGATTGTTTTGGGTTTGTGTGTAAAAGTGTGTGTATGTTCGAGTTTTACTGGTGGGACGTGGGTGTGTTAATGTTTTCGCGCATGTGCACAGCGGACAGTGGTGTTTGTGTGATGCTACTTTAGTTGTGTTCAGTGCTCGTGCACATCACACCGTTATGAACGTTCTTAGCAGGCGTCCCGCCTCTGCGCTCGAACGCGTCAGGCGCGCGCTTGCCCTCTCCCCGCACTCGGTCCCGGACCTCCGGTGTGTCTCTGTCTCACAGCGATCATGCTCACACACACAGGATGACGTCCAAATGTGAGTCTGAGCTGCCGGCGAACCACTCAGGAGACGCAATGTTGGAGTCAAACGCGTCAAAACCCGCGCGTGATCCCAGCGCGAGCAACATCAGCAGCAGGAGCGGCACGTGCGGCTCGGTGTCTGTGGCCTTTCCTATCAGCATGATGGTGACCGGGATGGTGGGGAACCTGTTGGCTCTCCTGCTGGTCTCTAGTGCGTACAGGCGAAAAGAGAACAAACGGAAACAATCGTTTTTGCTGTGCATCGGCTCGCTGGCGCTGACGGATCTGTTCGGACAGCTTCTCACGAGCCCGATAGTCATTTCCGTGTACCGAGAGGAGCTCCAGTGGGCGCGCGTCGACGTGTCCGGGACACTCTGTCCGTTCTTTGGCGTGTGCATGACCACTTTCGGCTTGTGCTCGTTGTTCTTCGCGAGCGTCATGGCTGTGGAAAGAGCTCTGGCCATCACCGCGCCGCACTGGTACTCCAACAGCATGAAGACCACCGTCACCAAGCACGTGCTCGTCTCCATCTGGTGCCTGGTGCTGTGCTTCGCCCTGCTGCCGATCGTCGGGGTCGGGAAGTACACGCTGCAGTGGCCGGGGACCTGGTGCTTCATCAGCACCGGAGACACGAACGTCAGCGGAAACACGTTTTTCGCCGTGACCTTCGCCGCGCTCGGGATCTCCTCACTGCTCGTCACGTTCTCCTGTAACGTGCTGACGATCCGCGCGCTGGTGGCGCGCTGCAGAGTCCAACCCAGCGCATCGCAGTGCTCCAAACAGTGGGAGAGACTGACCACCGAGACCGTCATCCAACTGATGGGCATAATGTGCGTTCTGCTCGTCTGCTGGTCTCCACTACTGGTCTGTATCACGTGCGTTTGTTTCTTTTATTTTTCTTTTAAAATTTGTTTGCATTTAGGCACATCAGCTCTCCTGGCGCGCGCTTTGCCAAAGTGATGTGAAAAAAACCTGTGGAGTCTGGAGTATAATTTTTAATTTGATTAGAGAATAACACACACAGGAAACAGGAGGATAGAGAGAGAAGGAATAGAAACAGAACAAGAAGGGAGAGTAGGAGAAGGCTGGAGAAAAAAAAGAAAAAGAGAGCAAAAGAGAGAGAGAACAAGAGAGCAATATAGATAAGAGAGATAAATGAAGAGCGACAAGGATAGATGGGAAGAGAGAGAGGGGTGGGAGAAAGAAAGAGCTTAAAGGATAGATCGGCAGAGAGAGTGAAGAGAGCAGGATAGATGGAGAGAGACAGGTAGATGGGGGGTGGAGAGGAATAGATGGGAGAGATGGAGAGAGAGAGAGAGAAAAAGAGAGAGACAGAAATAGATGGAAAAGAGAGATAGATGGAGAGAGAGTGATAAATAGGAGAAAGAGGGATAGATGGAGAGGGATAGATGAGGAGAGAGTGATGGATGGGAGAGACTTAGTCATTAGTTTATACATATTTAAAAATATATTTTACAAAAATACAGTTATTTATATATATAATAATAATAATAATAATAATAATAGATTAATACAGATACAAAGTCATTAATCATTTAAATATAACCCTACAAACAGGTCAGGTCATCCCTCTCCATCTATCCCTCTATCCCTCTATCCCTCTCCATCACGTGTTTCTTAAAAAGAATAAAATATAAAATAAATCTTTCTGATTTGGTTTCTGTGTTTATCTAAATGTGTAGTCGATATTCGCTGTCCTTTAAAACCGAAAACACGTAAGCGCCTCCAGATGTTGGCGTGAAAGTCGTGTGTGTGATCCAGATCCCCAGCGTCGGGCTGCAGTAATGAGCTCTTATGTCTAATAAACTTTAATAACCTCTTCAGACGTCCAGTTTCTGTTGGTTCTTCAGCGTCCCAGTGTTTGCTGGGTGAATCTCTGCCAGCCAGGAGAACACAGCGTCTTCCACTCCTGCCATTTTCAGGCATCTGGTAGTCATCACGCTGGTTAGGTAGCACCGCTCTGGTCACTTTCACACAGCTCGACTTTTAAGTTTATTTATGGTTACGTTTATTTTATCTATTCATCGTTTTCAGTCCTGACATTTGATGGACACTTTTTTTATCCAGCTGAGAAGTTTAGTATTAAGGGCCTTGCTCAGGGGCCCAGCAGTGGCAGCCTGCTGGTGATGGGAATTGAACCCACAATCTCCTGATCAACAGGCCAACGCTGTAACCTTTGAGCTACCACTGAGCTACCACTGCCCAAATCGCTTACTTCATGCTCGTGTGACCAGATCGATCGTTTGCTCGCTACTTTGTGTTAACACTAAAACATTATCTGTAAAAAACACGTCTAAAAAACAAATGTCGGAACAGCCGTAAAAAAAAGGAATAATGTCAATAAACCTGGAAAAAAAACTAATAATGTTGGAAAATTAAAAAAAACAAAAAGTCCGTAAAAATTCAACAATGTCGTAACATCCGCAAAAAAACTAAAAACGTCGGAACATTAGTTTAAAAAAAACAAATAATTTTGGAAATGAACACAAGTTCCTGTCACATGTTTTTTAAGGTCTTTTTTCCTTACTTTCAGTTGATAATTATCATTATTATTATTATTATTATTATTATTATTATTATTATACTGGTGTCTGACAATATCACCACCAGAGAAGTCTGATAAGACACTGAGTTCATCTGTTAACACTGATAATAAAATTTAAAAAAATGGTCTTTTGTAATGTCTATTGAAATCAGTCTTATTTTCTTAAAAACAGCATTTATTTTATGTTTATCATTCTTTCGGGCCTGTTGTAATTGTGGCCCTGGGGGTTTGGCCCCCGTTACATCAGGCTGTAATGCAGACTTTTATTTCTGGCCGCTCAGAAGAAACCAAAAAAACTGTAAGAGTTGAGAAAGAGGGTGTAAAAGCTTCATAGGGCACATTATAGACTTCAGCGTCACTCATGCTAAGCAGCCTGTTCAAGGTGGCCAGCGTTTTCTTCATTTATGGAGCGTAAGGAGCCAGAGACTGTAACCGGCAAAACGGCCTGACACAGCTGTGCACCCAAAAGCCAGCTGGAACAAGACCTTTCTGTTAATTAAAGACAATTACAATTTAATAAGCGTTCTAGCCCAGACCAACAGGACTGAACAGAAAAAAATCAGCCCTAAACCCCTGTACCACATCATTCTATAGTCAGATTAATTTATACCCCAGCGGCCAGCTCGGAAACCAATCTGCTTGGCAACACTGTAGCAACCACCCACCAGTACACTGGAACTACATAGCAACCATTTAATAACTTTCCAGAGACCCCCATGTGACGGCTAGGTATTCCAGGCAGAATTTCATATTAACCACATCGCCAACCGTTAGCAACAACGTCTGGGAATACTCCAACAATACTCCTTTTGCAACATTAGCATAGCAACCATAAGAATTACCAAAAGTCTAGCACCCACCTATAAAACTCCAAGCTAAGTCCAAGCAACCACCCTTAAAAAATCAACCCCTGGGATCTCCATAAAATTTCCTCACTGGTTTGCCAGTTTAAGGTAGCAACAGAAGGCCACCTATGAAACTATAACAACCTTCAAGCAACCACCCTCAAAAATCAACCCCATGGTAACTCCATAAAAGTCACCTGAGAATACTCCAACAACTACACACTACCACAGCAACCCCCTTACCAACACCTTAGCAAACACCTGCAATACAGAAGTAAGCACTTTCCAATAATCGAGTGACCATCGTCGTAACCGCCAATAATCTAACTACACCCTAGAAGCCTCTGGAAATTCTATAGCAACTTTTAGGATTAGTCCAGCATTACCTTTACATTTGCAGTATTTGGCATATGCCCTTATCCAGAGCGACTTACAATATTCCTTGTTTATACAACTGAGGCAATTGGGGGGGTCAGGGGCCCAGTGGTGGCTTGCCGGAGCTGGGAATCGAACCCACAACCTTCGGGTTGGTAATCCAACACCTTAACCATGAGCCACCACTTCCCCCCCAGCAACCTCCTGCATTACCACAGTAACCACTTACCAACACCCTAGACATCGCCCAAATTACCATAGCAGCCACTTACTAATATACAAGCAACCTTTTTCTTACCATAGCAACAGGCTAGTACCACTTAAGCGACTTAAAATACCATAGCAACAGGCCAGTACCACTTAAGCGACCTAAAATACCATAGCAACAGGCCAGTACCACTTAAGCGACTTAAAATACCATAGCAACAGGCTAGTACCACTTTAAGCGACCTAAAATACCATAGCAACAGGCTAGTACCACTTAAGCGACTTAAAATACCATAGCAACAGGCCAGTACCACTTAAGCGACTTAAAATACCATAGCAACAGGCTAGTACCACTTAAGCGACTTAAAATACCATAGCAACAGGCTAGTACCACTTAAGCGAGTAAAAATCCATACAACAGGCTAGTACCACTTAAGCGACTTAAAATACCATAGCAACAGGCTAGTACCACTTAAGCGACTTAAAATACCATAGCACAGGCTAGTAACTACCACTTAAGCGACTTAAAATACCATAGCAACAGGCCAGTACCACTTAAGCGACTTAAAATACCATAGCAACAGGCTAGTACCACTTAAGCGACTTAAAATACCATAGCAACAGGCCAGTACCACTTAAGCGACTTAAAATACCATAGCAACAGCTAAGTACCACTTAAGCGACCTTAAATAACCATAGCAACAGGCTAGTACCACTTAAGCGACTTAAAATACCATAGCAACAGGCCAGTACCACTTAAGCGACTTAAAATACCATAGCAACCTCTGTTATACCATAGGAACATCCAATTAATGCCCAATTAATGGAATAGCAACCACCTGGAAAACCCTGAGCAACCTTTTAACATCCTTGGGTAACATTTTCCACTTGATGTTCATTTGCTGCTCCTTGCTAATGATATCATGCTGTGTGTAATGACCGGAAGAATAAGTTAACATGTACAAGCAGGAGAACCGAGGTTTCTCCTCATAGTTGTAGGGTTCCTTATGGCTGAACATAAGAAAACTGGACCGAACCTCTTAGTTTGTAGCCAACATCAGGAAACATGAAAGGAAATGTTATATATGTTCATAGTAACATTATTCTCTAACACAAAGGTTTCCACTTCCTTCCTAGAGAACCTTGTAGTGTTTTCTGTGCTTCTGATAAGTCTGATTCGTTGAGTCAGTCTATTTAAAGTTGAAGCGGGTGTGTTGGTGCAGAGAAATTAGCAGGATAGTGGATCCCCAGGTCTAAGCCAGGAAAGCTGTCATGTGAGATTAGCAGAAAACAGCCTAGGCACCTTTTGGAATTCCTAGCAACAATCTAGATGGTCTCCTAAAGTCAACAATAGTTTTCCACTGGGTGCTGATGTTGTCCAGATATACAGTGCCTTGAAAAAGCACGCCACACAAATTTTTATTTGCTTAAAACCGTATATCATTTTTGTTCCACTTCACGATTATGTGTTGGTCTATTACATAAAATCCTCAATAAATACTGTAAATATAACACACTGACTTTCTTACCTGTGTTGCTCCTTGACTGACCAACCACTCTTTTTGGTTACAGATCTTAATGTTGAAGATGATCTTCAACCACACATCTTCTCACCACTGCAAACCTTCAGCGATTCCTCTCCTACTAAGCCGGGATTTACAGATGGACTGCAACTTCTTCCTGACCGCCATTCGTCTGGCCTCACTTAATCAAATTCTGGACCCGTGGGTTTATCTGCTCCTCAGGGAGATCCTGCTAAGGAAATTCTGCCAGGTGGCCAACGCTGTGTCAAACTGTTCGCTGGAAGGACAGAAAGAGCTGCAGAAGCAAACCTCTCCGGACGCCGCAAAGAATCGAACCAATGAGAACGACGAGTGTAGGAAACTGGCTTCTCCTGATCCAGCAGGAAGTGCACAAGTGTGACTGCGGTTATGTATAATGAAGTGTCTTAATGATAGAAACGTACACTTCAGAACTATGAAAGTGGATTGCATATGAGTATTCTCATTCTGACAGAAGATGGCTTTCTGGATTTAAGCATGAACCTTGAGCAGGAGCGAGTTTGGCAAGCAAACACTCGCTGCTTTCAAACAGCAAGAACCTCTCGGCTCTGCCGTTCATCCGAGTTATCCAAATTAATTCTCAATCCTGTGAGGTGAAACACTGCAACCCAGAATTGTACCCTGTTGCTTAAATACGAAGCCTAACAGGTACAAATTGACATGTTCCAGACGTGCAAGTCATTATAATCACATGAGAACCGGATTAGTGTTGCCAGATCGAGTTATCCGAGATGAGCACATGCACCAACGTTGACTGGCCCCAGAGAGGCTGAAAACAAAATTTGGTAACACTTTCTATGAAGGTCAGATCTAGAATGAAGTAATAAAGTCATTTATTGTAATAAAGTTTATTTATTGTTGATATGATGTATGTGGTGGGACGTAGTAGCTGCTTGGAAGCTTCTGGGATCAAGTCCCAGCGCCACCAATCTGCTCAGCATTGCCGGGTCCCTGAGCAATGCCATTAATGTAAGCTGCTTTGGATATGGACATTTGTTAAATGGCGTAAATGTAAATATCTTGCTATAATGCATTATATGAGTGTATTTACTTTAAGGATTTATAATGCATTGCATTTCATAGCTAACGTTCATTTGTTAACTTAATGCATTGTTAGCGCTCATATTGCTTTATATCAGTAATAAATCCCGAGCACTTCATTGGCTTGTGTAGTGCATAATAAGAGCAGTCTGTGAATTAGAGCAGGAAGATCAGGACATTTTACGGGTTTGGGGAGAATTTGTTCGGTGTGGTTTTACATGCGATTAAACTGTGAACAATAAAGAGGAACGTTGAATTATTCATGTGTTTATGTTTAATGTCGTCCACTAACTACAAACTGCACTGAATGTTATGGTATGTACCTGATCCTGCGTGACAGAGGAAAGGTTCCTCTCCAGTCTGGTTCCTCTCAAGATTTCTTCATAATATCATCTCACCATATAGACTTGTTAATTTTGTAGGATTTCTAAAGTGATGAGAAAAACATCTTGAAGATTACACATCATCTTGTACCGAGTATCCAGGAGAAGACGTGTAAAGCTTACTCAAGTATCTAGTTACTCATTTAAAAAAAAATTTTTTTTTTTAGAGGTTTGAATTGTGGTTCACTCTTTGTTATGGATCGACGCAGGTAGAAGACAGAATTTGTCCAAAATCATTTGGTGTCCAGTCATCTGGAAGAATCAAACATTTAGATTGACATGTCTGGAACTTTGCAGAGCTACTTACATTTATTTCATTTTTATTTACTAACTGAGCAATTAAGGATCAAGGGGTCTCACTCAGGGGCCCAGCAGTGGCAGCTTGGTGGTGCTGGGAATTAAACCCACAACCTTTCAAATAGCAATTCACCAATGTAACCACTGAGCTACCCCTTCCTTATAGTAAAAACAGAACCGCCAGTGGAACAAACTGGTCTTATGGAATCAGCTGCTTTAGTGGAGAACTTTAGCATTCCTATCATCATTTTTGGGCATTTTTGGCTTTATTGATAGGACAGAGATGAGACAAGGAAGAGAGAGTGGGTGTGACCGGAAAGGACCCCGACCTAAATTGACCCCGGGTCGCTGGTGGCGCCCTAACTCACTACACCACAGAATCTTTGTGATTGAAGATCTAAGTTGAGCTGCTATTCTACAGAAAAATTAATCGAAGTGTCTCAGAGAACAGAAACTTTAAGATCAGCATTTTCTCTGATGGTGGAATCATTTGCATAAAAACAATGAATATTTCTTAGAACATTTTGACACTAGTCGTATAAATAAAATCAGAAATCCTTCTGAAACACTGCAAAGTTGAGTGTGTATATACCAGCTTTCATACTAGCTTCATATTAAACTCCACTGCGGCCGTGAGACATGACAAACACATTCAATAATCAATATAAACAAAAAACAGAAAGAATCTTTGCAAAAAAAATTGCAACACAACAAATCTAGTTTAAACAGTTGAGGGTTTAAGGGCCTTGCTTAGGGGCCCAGCGGTGGCAGGTCTGAAGTGCTGAGGATTCAACCTACAATCTTCAGAGCTACCACCTTCCAACTTTAGGCTTCTGAGTAAAATGAACCTACACCAGGTCTCATGCTACCAACATTGGTTTGTCCTTGAAACACTTATCTCTCCGTGCCAAACAGCGCCGTAGCAGCCAACGTCTCGTGTTGGCCGGTTTGCCAGGCTCACCAAGGTGACGCAGAATTGGGCTAGTTTTGAAAAGTCATTTCATTGGAATTAATGTAATCTATATCTGCAAACATGGACTGTGGTAAATAAAGAGAAAGTGTAGGGGTAGATAGTGTATCAGAGAATAAGTTCCATGGCACAGACTGGTAAAGAAAAAAGAGATTTTAATTCAGCTATTTAGCAGAATCAGAAATGCCTGCGCACCACACTAACCTTGTGAACCTGCTACTTCCTAAAATAGAAGAAATAATCGTGGTAATATTCTTCGTATGAGATCATTTCGTTTGTTAGAAATATTTCTCTGACTTTTTTATTTTCTTTACAAAGTAATTACTCTCAACATTAACCTTAACTAAAGTGCGTTGATCATGTGATCATTTGGTGATCCTTCTGATCAGAATCTTGTGAGTTTGAATACCAGCACCATGTTATGTAAATTCTCTCAGCAAAATCATCTCTTTCTCCCTAAAGTCGACTGTAAACATTTTTAGACCCTTTTAATCATCTTAATTTCTGGACAAATTGTAAAAAAAAAAAGGTTTTCTTTAGGGGGTGGAACCTTTTTTGCTCTCACTGTATTACTGCCTCTGAGTGCATTAGTACTAGTGGTCCATATTTAACCCTCTAAAAGACACGTGTTGTTGTGTTGTGTTGGTTGTTTTCTCTCTCTGCAGCTTCATGAGACTCATGAGATATACGTCAGATATGTTATCTGTTGACAGCAGCTGCACCGAGAAAGAGAACGAGCCAGAAACCAAAAGAGTGTCGGTTTCTACAGACCCAAAGTTTTTTCCCAAAGCTCGATCACATTCCGTCACTGCTAGTCTTTATTTTTACTTAGCTTAGCAGAACATGCTGTATTCGAACATTCTTTTAAACTAACTTTAGCTAACTTACTGGTTAGTTCAGCTAACTGTAATACATGGCTAAAGTTGCTAGTTAACATGGTAGTTAGCAATAACTTAACAAAAATGAAGCAACTGTGCAAGAGCTAATAAATCTTCAAAATAAAAGTTTTATTTTTTTATTCAGGCTTTTACATAGTGGACAGAACAATTCTTGTTGTTGTTTTTTTTGTTTGTTTTCACGTAAAATTTTTATTTATGACAGAATGTGTGGAAATTTTACTAAAAAAATGTAATATAAATAATACATTTGCACATAGTTTCAAATATAAAATGTATTTTGATTCTAATATTTTTTTTCCAGGTCATATATTATTTATTCATAATTTCTTATAATTTAACAGCAACACCATAAGACGTTTTGCTCACGGTTCCTCCATCTGGTGCAAATATGCATTTGTCTGTCGGCCATATTGGAAATACCTACGAGATCCGCTCAGTTTAGTGTCATTGTTAAAGTTCAGTTTCACCAAATATGGCCGACTTCCAGATGATGATGTCATTTGAAAAAAACTCTTTACAGGTGAATTTGTGGACTAAGCTGACAGAACCGTAGACTGTAGAAACCTCATTTGGAAACCATGTCCAGCTAAAATCATTACATCATTTTATTTATTGTTGTTTATAAAGCTGTAAAGTAAAAGAGTCTCTTTATTTTAATAACTGTTTAAATGCTGCCAAAGCAAAGAGCATTTTCTGTTCATGACACCGTGTGACCGTAGACATTTATTTGGCAAAAAGTCCACTGAACCTCTCAATTCATCCTACTAAACACACTTGTGACCAAATGTTGTGTTTCGTCTAATAGATCACACTCACAATCACTCCACTCAGCCCGATGTGAGAATATTCGAGAATGTTGTTACTCTCTCAGCTTTGTAATATTACAGTTGTATCACTGGGCTACGTTGCTGATCATCTTGGTGCTTTCCTGGGTGTTGAACGTGGTAGTTACCCTGCTGTCTATTGGAAAGTCATAAAAATTTTATAAAAATTGGTTTGGAACAGAACCTTTGGAAATAATTTATCACTTTTGAGTGAACTGTTTCTTTAAAGCTACTTTAAGCACTTAAAAGTACCGCGTCCCAGCTTTCAGACATTTTGGAATATGAAGATTCTTTTAAAGCCTCATGGGACAGCAAACTGTCCACCGTATACATACCTCAGATTTATCCAGACTATCCAGGTACTTTTCATTTTATTCTAATTTCTATTATTTGTGGATTTGTTTAATCATTAAAAAATATAATAAATACCCGAAAAGGAGGAAATTCCATTTGCTTCAAATTTATGGGGTTTTTTTATCACAAAACATAGTCGATAGTCTTCATTAATGCACACCAATGCACAATGCATACCTCTTATTATTATATTGATTATTTTCAATTGACCACATATCGGTGGATCCGATATTACATAAAACCGCTACTGAAAAAAAATCGCTCCTGGAGACCCCAGAAAAAATCTTTGCCCAGTCAGAGTCTATAAAACAAGAGAAAGTGTTTATTCTCTTTTCAAGATTCTCCTTACCCACATACACACACTACTGCATCCGTTAATGAAGCTGAATATCCTAATAGAGACTTAAATCATAATAAAATGTTCATCTAAACTGCTTAATCTCCAGTTTTCCATCTTTAATCAGACGTTACAGGATGAGACAGGAAGGTAAAAGTGTCGTGCCATCACAGTCTTTGCTTAAATAAAGCGTCATCGATTTTTCTATCAGTTGTACATTACTGTCTTTTTTTTGGAAGAGAGACAGAGCCACTTAAAGCTACTTAGTGACGCTCTATCGAATTTCGTGATGGAGCAGAATGACTTTATGCAGTGATCACAGAGGATGCGACGCTAGCCATTAGCGGATAAAGCTCACCTACTGTCCCATTGCTTCTGTTGTAATGTAACTAGCTAATGTGCCTAATGGTTATGGCAGAATTCTCTGAAGTGCAGATGCTTTTGGCAAAATAAATGATGTTGTGGGGTGAAGTTAAGAGATTCTGCGGGCCGGGGGTTGAATTACAGAAGATCCGACAGCATGAAGATGAAAACCTGTTATGAATTTTGAAAAAAATCTGCCTTTCGAGGTTACAAAAGAAATTTATTATTTAATAATTATATTATTAGCTCCCAAATAGAGTTAACTATTGATTCGTTGTGTCAATGGTGATCATCGGCTGTGTTTGTCATGTCTCACATCACAGTGGTGGTTAATATGAAGCTCATGTAAAAGAAGACATTCAGAGCTTCAAGAGTTCCTCAGTTTACAGTGAAGCACCGTCATCTTTTGGGTAAGCTAAGTAGGGTCAATTAGTATCGTTTGTAGGGAAACAGACCATCAAACGTTTTAGTGTTAGTCAGGGGGGTGGTTTGGATGAGTTCATAGTGATCACACATGAAGATGTGTAAGAAAAAAAAATCCATTGAGGTTTACAAAAGGATGTACAGGTTGTAAGATCAGTTTACATGTTACTCAATCAAGTGGGGGTTAATATGAGCCAGTAAAGATTTGACATTCAGAGCTCAAGAGTTCCTCAGTTACAGTGAAGCCCGTTCATCTTTGGGTTAGTAAATGTATCTGGGGTCTATTTTAGTCACGAGGTGTGTAAGGCATACACAGGACCAGTTTAAACCAGTTTCAGATTATGTCCCTTCACTGGTCTTTATGATGATGGGTGTCCCAGCCCTCTAGATCCTCCCTTTGACTCTGTAGGGAGTAAATCATTACACTGCGTCTCAGAAAACAGTTTATTTAAGTGTGCTAGTTAGTATACTTACTTTACGCATAAGTAAGTGTGCTTGTAGTTGACTTTTTTATAGACTGATCAAAGAGGATACTGATGGGGAAGTGGTGGCTCAGTTGTATAAAAGAGATAAATGTAAGTCGCTCTGGATAAGGACATCTACCAAATGCTGTAAATATATGTATACTTGACCTGCTCAAACTGCTTATTATTTATACGACTGCATATGAAATCTGATAATATTTAAGCAGGAACTAAATCTGTAAGTTAAGACAGTTAAGAAAAAAAATGATGCTGTAAGTCATTCGTCTTCATCTTCTATAGCCTCTTATTCCCTAATTCGGGGTCACAGGGATCTGCCGGAGTCTATCCCAGCTGTCTCTGAAAGGGTGAAAGGCAGGAGGGGGACACCCTGGACAGGTTGCCAGTCCATCACAGGGCCACACTCACACTCACGGGCAATTAGTATCACCAATCAATTAAAATGATATGTTTTTGGACCGTGGGAGGACAAACTTTCTCAAAATAATGATTTAGTTTTCTGTAATAATGAGCAATTTTTTTTTCAAATCCTGACATAGTTTTTTATGATAATGAGAAATATTTTCATAATAATTATTTAGTTTTTCGAAATAATGAGAAACTTTCTCAAAATAATGACATAGTTTCTAATAATAATAAGAAATATTTTAATAACAATGACTTACTTTTTCTAATGATGAGAGACTTTTTCATAATAAATGATAACCTGATGTCATAACTATGCCGGGCTCATTAATATTTAGATTAGCATTCATGAGGTGATTTGTATTGACTATTTTTTATTAAAAATAGGTGTGTACAGGGTGGGATATGTGGCTTAATCACATATGGACACTTAATCTGTAATTTATCAATGGAACATTAACTACAAAATTGCGTTTGTACAGTTTTGACTTTGCTATTTTGGGCTTTCGGTCACACGAACACTTTTAATAAAGATCCTACGCACAGTTTTAAAATGGCGACACCGGATGTTTGTAGTTGTTGCTGAATGAAGGCTGCTATGTCGCTTCATCAGTTTTGTTCTTTCTCCTTCAAAGTTAGTGTTTGCTTAAAATTCTCTTAAGGGTGTGATTGCTATTTCGACCCTGTGGACCTCTTTTAGTAGAGTTAGTATTTCATAATTTGGTAGTCCCCATCTGAAATACTGCTCTAATCATTTAAACGGAGGTGCATCAGCAACACACACTGAAGAATACTCAGTAAAGCAGTATAGGATGTGTGAAAATTTGTCATTAAATCATTATTACAAGAAGCTAACTCATCTGTATGAAAATAAGCATTTCATTATCATGAGAATGTTTCTCATTATTACGAGAAATTAAGTCATTTTTATCAGAAACTACTTAATTATTATGTGACCTCCAGAATCATATTTTTTCCTAACTGTGGCGGGAGCAGGCTTCCATACTGTAGGGTAGAATTGAAACGACCTCTTGAATTATTTAGGGACTGATTAGTCCCAGACTACAGTATTGTATGTCTGTTTCTCTGCCTTTATTATAAGTGAGTTGTGAATATTTTAACAACTGTACAATCCTGTATTCCTAATTTTATCCACAATCTTAATAATAATCAGGTTTTTATTTTGTCATCTATAAACTTGTAAGTTGAGCTGAAATGTCCTGCTGTACCAAGCAAACAAACACGCCAGCTTAATATCAAGTCCTGTTACAGTGCCATGGTAACACCTCTTGATTTTCCTGGTAACAGAAAAAGGAAGCCCTTTTTCTGGAGCCTCTGAAACAAATCCTAAACTCTTACACTAACCCCAAACTCTAACAGTAACACCAACCTCAAATCATACCCCAAACTCTCATTTTAAACCAACCTCGAAAACTGACCTGGATCCCTACACTAACCCAAACCCTCTGAGATTAACCCCAGCCTCTGACACAATTGATTTGTGAAAAGGTCCACGGCCCTGCTGCGCTGAGCAAACAAAGACTCTAGCTTAATGATAAGTCCTCATTTAAAGTGCCACGGTAGCACCTCTGTTTTCCCTGGTGACTAAAATGGATGACTTTATGCTTCCCTCATAAATTAGACCATATAATGATCCCTATAGCATTTGCATACATGCAGGGAACAGCGAATCTACAGGCATAAATTGGAACCCTGAAGCATTGGAAAGCTTCCAGGACTGTATGAGAACCACAGATTGGGAATACCTATAAGCATCCTGTGAATCACAGCGTCTGTTTCCACCATCATAGATTTTAACAAAGCATAATGCATTTGCAAGGCTGACAGCATTATGGATGATCCTCCATACCCCTCACACACTCTTACAACCAGATTATAGGAGTGTTTCTTAATTCCTGGAAGTTCGACTAATGCACACACGTAGCCATACATTTAAGTGTTTATCTCTGCTGGGCCTCTGTTCAAGGCCCCCAACTCCTAAATGCTCAGTTATTTTATAAAATAAACATAAAGGTCAGTCTCTCGGGAGAAGGGCATCTGCCAAATTCTATCCATCCCTTGTCTATACCCACTTATTCCTAAATTCCACTATCCTAGCTGCCACTGGGTGAAAGGCAGGGGTTACCCTGGACAGGTTGCCAGTCCATCACAGGACCACATATACACACACACACACACACACACTCACACTCACTCCTATGGGCAATTTAGAATTACCAATCATGTAATGTAATTTATAATGTGGGGACGTGGTAGCACAGTGGTTAGGGTGTTGTATAGCTAATTGGAAGATCAGGGTACGATTCCCAGCACCACTAAGTTACCACTGCTGGCCCCTAATTGCTAAGTTGTATAAAAGAGATGGATGTAAGTTGCTCTAGATAAGGGTGTCTGCCAAATGCCGTAAATGTAAATGTGATGATGCAACCCTCCATCACGCCTTACAGCCATGTAAAGGGTAATGCTATTAGCATAAACTGCTTTTTTTAAACAGTGTTGGAATTGTCCTCTGACTATTGACTTACAGATTTTGTGGGTTCATGACTCTCTCTTAAGAATAAAATGGCCTTTATAAGGACAAATTGAGCAGGAAATACACCACTATTACAGTATGAAAACCACATATAATATCACCAGCTACATAATATATAAAATATAATATATTCATTATTTACAAATGACACCAACCCCACTCACCAAATTGATGAATGCCATCATCTCTTTGAGGGTCAAAGTGCTTAACTCCACTCAGTTATTGTCACTTTTCACCATCATCTT
Source organism: Bagarius yarrelli (assembly GCA_005784505.1). Lineage (NCBI taxonomy): Eukaryota > Metazoa > Chordata > Actinopteri > Siluriformes > Sisoridae > Bagarius > Bagarius yarrelli. Next base: position 364,888 of record VCAZ01000012.1, on the reverse strand, counting down.
AGAGGTATGGGATGCTTACCGGTTATAAAATAAGGACAAAATGTCCTGGATGAGTTCTGACTTGTGCCTTAACATTAGTCATCACAAAATGCCTCAAACTACAGATTCAGTTTGTCAGTTTGTGCTTAAACTATGTACTATGTACTTCATCTGGACCCTTCAGGCTCTTATCACCTATAAAGCCACATTCGTGGACGGTGGCTCTGATCTTTCATCAGTTCTGCCAAAATGACTCTTGGACAAGTGTGGACGAATGCTTGTGGTACATAGACTGAAGACACCCATGTAGCTGAGATGCTACCAGTCAGAATTACCATTTATTAGTAAAGAAACACAACTATATTAAACTTCATTTGTACTGATTCTAAGCTGGAGATTAAACACAATGTCCATAAACATCCAGAAAGAAAGCTGCAGAAGCTCGACAGCTGTCCAGACTCACAGAACACTAATTGATGACTAATTGACTAGTTTAGCATAGCATAGCTTTCTCATGACCAGTGTAAAGTGATTTGTATTAACTGATCAATATACCGTATTCGTGTCTAAACGTTTTTTGCTCTGTACAATACATACAATCTTTACAATGACATAAATGACTACACAATCATTCATTGAACAGATGTGAATGTCTGTGTACCAGACAGTTGTGTACTAAAGATCTCTAACATTAAAACACTAATTTCTCTGAACACTAACCACTAACACTAACCCAAACCCTATAACACCGACTCCTCTCCAAATCTACAAACTCTAACACTAACCCCAACTTTTAAAACAAACCTCTGGCACTCTTAACACTCACCTTAACCTTAACCCTAACCCTAACCTCTACCAATAACCTCTTGCACTATCACCAACCTCCAACAACACCAACCACAACCTTTAACACTAAACTCTAGGACTAACCCCAACCTTAAACACTATTCCCAATCAGTAACCACTTACACCATCACTAATGTATAGCATTGTCCCTAATCTCTAACACAATTACAATTACAATTACAATTACAATTTTTACTTTTACTCCACTAGATTTTTAAATAAAATGTTTACTTTAACTGCTAAGCGCTTTCGTTACTGACAAAATAAGAGCACAGACTGCAATCAAGCTGCTTTGACAAATCAGTGGTCTGATGTTTGATTAAATATGTTTGCGCATGTGCTCGCACGACCACGGTTAATAAAATTATAGATCCAAGTCCAAGCGACTCAAGTCCATTCGATGCTAAATAAGAGGTTATAATGGACACAGAAATAGCAGCGACAACCGCTGACAAATTTCATTTCTGATGATGAGCACCTGTGGCCGTGTGTGTTTGCAGGGAATGGTCACTTCTGTTAGAACAAAAGCGTCTTTGTACCGGATGAAGTGTTTCTTCTTAATCTATATTTAATAGTTTTGTTTTTATTCATGTGGTAAATTTTGCTCAAAGCTCAGTCACCTTTACATGTTTGCTGTCCATTAAAACCAGATTATTGGAAGACAGATTTTTACATGACATTTAAATGGTTTTATTGTAAGTCATACATTTAGATGAACAGAATGGGGTCTCTCTATATTTCAATGAAATAGTTGTTTTTCAAATAAATTCTTTTTCCTCTTCTTCTTCTTTTTCTCCTTCTTCTTCTTCTTCTTCTTATTATTATTATTATTATTACAAGTTTTCTACAGAACCGTCACAGTGTCTGTTTATTCATTATAATAAACTCTGTACTGATTCAACAAAACACAAACAATTTCATTATTATTATAAAATCTAATCCCAAAGTAGAATTTAACCAAACAATTATATCCAAATCAGAGAAACTGATTTCTGAGTTTTATTCTCAAAATATTATGACTTAAATCTCGTATTACTTTTATTTTATTCTCGTAATTTTTGGCTTTAATACAAAATATTACAACATGTGTTGTAATATCTTGCTCCCCAGTCAGCTAGAAAAAAGGAGAAATATTTCCAAAACACTAAAAATCCTTTAAGTTCTGATTGTCTAATTACATATGAGCTTTATATTAACCACCGCTGTGGACGGGGACATGACAGAGACGCTTATTATTTAATATGGACACAACAGAACATAAATGATGGCAATGTCATTTGGAAAAAAAAGCATTAAGCCTGTTAAAAGTGGAAAATACAGGCTGGTTGATCGATTAAGTGCTTAATATATGCTAATAAATTAATTTACTTAATTTAGCACGAGTTACTGCAGCATCAAAGTCACCTTAGCAAGGAACACTTATTCAATCCTACAGACCAGAAAGTTGATTTCATAAAAATGTTCATTATTATTTGGCAGACGTCCTTGTCCAAATTAGGGGTTAAGGGCCTTGCTCAGGGGCCCAACAGTGGCAGCTTGGTGGCGTTGGGAATTAAACTCTGATCTTCCAATTGGCAGTCCAACACCTAAACCACTGCTCTACCACTTCCCCCTTATCCAGAGCTCCGTACAGCTACGTGCTTTGGGTCTCATTGTTGAACAGATCAATACTGTACACTAAATCAGAAAACATTAAAGAGTTCAGTCTTTAATGGTCTGGTGACAGTCAGTAATTCGGCTGTTCTGACTTTGATGGGAAGTTCATAGCACCATTTTGGTGCCTGAACAGATTAAAGTCTTGATTCCGTCTTGATTTCTTGTCTTATTTAGAAAGACAGGCAGCAGGAGTGAAAAGGACGGTATGTAACTCCTATAAGATAAAGAAAAAAACAGGAAGTGACTCGATGCCCTCAACCTACAATAAATGTTATTATAAACTGCTAAAAGAAAATAGTTTGAACCTTCTCTTTCAGTGCTGTATGGAGGGGTGAACTTTGCCGGAAGCAGAGGATCTGGTGCAGGTTATCACATCCCATAATTACTACTATATTTAAGGGAAACAAACATGATATAAAAGTGTGTTTGTGTGTGTGTGTGTTTGTGTGTGTGTGTATACGAGCATGTCCATCCCAGGGGGCTTCTTTCTTCAGTCTCAAGGCATGTATTATAGGCTGATTGGCATCTCTTAAGGGTGTTCTGGTAAGTATGAGTGTGTGTGTGTGTGTGTGTGTGTGTGTGTGTGTGTGTGTGTGTGTGTGTGTGTAATTGTGCCCTGCAATAGATTGCCCTCAGTCCTCTGGGACAGATTATGGGGTTCCAGACTTAAACTGTTTGTGTCCGAGACGAAAACATGAACTGATCCTCTATTTATCTTTATTACTGAATTATTAAATCCACTCAGTTAAAAACTCAACCACATTTTTCAAGATGCAGAAAAAGAAATCTAGTCTGTGAAACTGTGACGTTTATTCACATGAAGATAAAAATATTTGTGAATGTGGGATTATTTTCTTAAACAGAACCTAAAGCTGTGCGTCGATTAATTCCTGCAGGTTAAATGAAACTGATGTTGAAAAATTTCTAAATTAGACAAAAATGTTCTACTCAAAGATTTGTTTTTTCATAAATTCCTAAAGATCCCTAAAATAAGAATAATGCTTAAAGAGCCCAAAGTACTGGAAAACCTGGCATCACATCCACATGTTTTCTGATCAGCTTATTCCAGATGTTCGTCTCACTCTTCCTCCTATAATCACCTCCGGACTTCTGTGCAGGTTTTCCACTCAATGTGACTGCGTGGATTTGTGTTTATTCAGTTACAATAGTATTAATTCTGTATTAATACGGAGAAGTGAGGATGTCTGGGGTTTAGTCAGGGTTCCAGTTCATCCCAAAGATTTTCAGTTTGAAGAGGTTGAGTCAGAATCAAGTCTTTCTGTTTGTAAAAAACAGCATTATAGGTTCTGCATATCAGTTATCGCTAATATAAACATGATAATAATCAAAATCAATATCGGTCGATCTTTTATGCCTACATTTATAACATCATTAAAAGAATTGCATGGAATTCAAGCAATGCCAAAAATCTATTATCTGGTTCCAAAAATTAATTAAACAAATTTTATGGCAGAACTGCCCCTGAATATCTTCATTTACCTCTCGTGTAACCTTCAGATGTCACGCCCTGTTTGGACACAGTGATGGCAGCTGAAGAAAATTTGTAAGTGTAAGTGACTAATTCATCTTCTGGGTGTCACATGTTCATGATAAATCAGTTGCCTTGATGTTGTCACCGGTAAGAGCATGACGTTGTGCCACGACTTTCATCAAGCGCTTCAGTTCCATAGTTCTGCAGTAAAACATGCACTTAGCCTTGGTGTATTGAACAAAGATATCATTTTAACATTGTTTATTATCCTCTAATGCACAGCTGAGGCTGCACAGCTGGCAATGAAAGCGTAAATGGACCTGCGAGACAGATGTCGCCGACAGAGGCGGGGTTCATGTACTGAGCTGCATTTAGAGCAGAAATCATAAATCGAGCTTCTGAAATGGAAAGTCATGTGATCGATGACCCAATCAACTCACAATCCTCATCTACACTGTGTTCATTTCAATACTAATGTAAAGAGCTGGTTACAATGAAGTGGCGATTAACAGCACGGCTCAGGAGGGTCGTTTCGCATTATGGCTTATAGCACAGAAAAGCGGGGACGTAAAGACGTAAACTGGACTGAGCTCGGCCGTGATGGGTATAAATAAACAGTGTTACGAGTATCCAGTATTTGGTTTTTACGACACTGTAGCTGTGCTATTATTTTAATATTTAAGTGGTGTTTATTCCAGTAGACTCTCTCAGCTATAGGATCTGCAAAGTTTTTGTCTATGGTGTGTGTGTGTGTGTGGGGAAGTGGTAGCTCAGCGGTTATGGTGTTGGACTGCTAACTGGAAGATTCTATGTTTAATTCCCAGTACCACCAAGTTACCATTCTGGGCCCCATAGAGATAACCAGATAACTGATAATGATTGGTGTGTGTGTTGGGGGTGGGAGATAACTATATAACTAATAATGACTGGTATGTGTGTTGGGGGTGGGAGCTACTAACTATAACTTATGACTTTTTTGAAGCTAACATGCCCGGCCCCCATGTATTGTTTCCAGTGTTAGCGGATAATTTAGCTTTCTGACATTTTTACGCTTTGCGAATTTGTTTAGATTCGATAGGACAAAAAAAATAACAATTAAAGTTCAGCTATAATGACTAAAATAATAAACTATAAATGAATAAAACTGGTGTAAATTTAAAATTAAATGATGTGGGAAATCACTTTTACACAGTTGACTTCGGGGCAGGTTGCTATGGTTACAGCAATAACAATAAACTTTATTTCATTTGTTAAATCCTCGTAAACCCTTTAAATTGGATCCACAATCCAGTGGAAAGCCTTTCCAGGGTCATACAGTCGTCTAGAATGTCTCTGTATTTGGTATGAATCCATTATTTCTTCACTGGAACTGTGAGACTCAACTACTGTTCCAGCATGACAGCATGTCCCTCTACACAGAAGACATGCTGTGTTCTGGATGATTTGGAGTAGAAGAACTGTCATGTCCTGTACAGAGTCCTGATTCTGACTCAACCCCTTTAAACTCAACACCTTTGGGATGAACTGGAACCCCGACTAAACCCCAGACCTCCTCAACTCAACATTAGTGTCCGATCTCACTAATACTATTGGAACTGAATGATCAAATCCCCACATTCACATGACCCAATCTAGTGAAAAACCTGTACAGAAGACTGGGGGTGATTATAGGAGGAAGTGTAAGAAAAACATCTGGAATAGGAAGTTAAAAATACACATAAGAATGTGATGGTCATGTGATTCAATACTTGTTTGGGATGTCTCTTCTGTTATTACAATTTAAAGCAATGATATAGAAGGTATGTATGTATGGATGGATGGATGTAGGATGTCTCACCAGTTTAATGGAACTTGTTTTCTGAAGTGACTGGTAAGATTTAGTTTAGATTAATACCAGCAGATTAGGAGCTAATGATCATTAATCCGGAGCTGCATTATAATGCATTATGACATGTGAATGTGTGTCTTGATGTTCGATGTCTTGCACCCCAACAGATGCCAGGTTCTCTAATGTAGCTGTACAGAGTGAAGTTTTAGTGAGCGCAGAAAAGGAGGTTTCCTTGATATCACCTGACAACTGCTGATGATCAGAGCTCCATCATATCTACTACTGTTATCAAAGGTTATCATGAGTTTAGCAGCAGTAAAAAAGCAGCGACTACGAAACAAAAAAAAAAACACTAAATAAAATGTTTAAGTATAAAATTTACACTAAAAGTAAAACATCGATGTTCAACCCATGACACACTTACTATAATAAAACATCATCATAGGAGCAGTTACAGTAAAAGCTTCTAAAGGGCCAAATCGATGAGGAGTGAATATTGTTTTACTGGTGAAAATGAAATGTTAACCGCTAATAAAGGTAATAAATCCCAGCAGCTGATTTCTGACATAAACTAACAGAGGACAACTCGCAAACTCGCCGCTTCATTAACCAGAAACTCTCATGATAATAATAATAATACAATAACATTAAACAGCAAGTTACCGGACAGATACTAGAGCTTTCGTTCTCTTTTTTTCATTATTTCCTTTCTTTCTTTCTTTCTTTCTTTCTTTCTTAATTTCTCTTCTTTTTTTCTGTTTCTTTCTTTTTTCCTTTCTTTTGCTGTCTTTTTCCTTTCGTTCTTTTTTTTTTGTTGTTCTTTTTGGTCACATTTTCCTGCTTGTTACCAGGTGTGTTTATTAGGAAGTGGAAGCACAGTGGTTAAGGTGTCGGCCTGCTAATTAGAAGATCAGGATTGGATTCCCAGCATCACCAGGTTACAGCTGCTGGGCCCCTAAGCAAGGCCCTTAAGCTTCAAATTCTCAGTTGTATTAATAAAAGTTGCTCTGAATGAGGACGTCTGCCAAATGCTATATATGTAAGTAATGTTTGGGGGAAGTCAATAAGAAGTAAATAAGGTGTTGGACTGCTAACTGGAGGATTAGGGTTCCATTCCAGTTGCTCGGTTGTATAAAGAGATAAATGTAAGTCGCTCTGGATAAGGATGTCTGGCAAATGCTGTGAATATAAATGTAAATCAGAACCTGTATGATACCAATTGACTTGGACTTCCTCACACCACACTCATCTGAGATGGTAACTCCCGGCTTCTCACACCTCATCCAGAAGACGAGAAACCCAAGGAACATGTTAAAATCAGTACATTATGTAAAGCTCCGGTGACACTACCTTTTCGATTAAATTCATTTTTATGGACAGTGGACATTGTCTCAAAGCAGCTTTACACAGACGATACAGTAAGTATGAAAGTTTGTTCTTTAAAAGTGTAAGTCTATCCCTAATGATCAAGCTGGTGGCCACTGTGGCAAGAAAAACCTCCCTGAGATGAAATAAGGAAGAAACCTAGAGTTGAACCAGACTTAAGAGGGAACCCATCTGGGGGACACCGAATGTCTATGTTTATCACAGTTAAACCTTTTACAACACACACCTTTTGAGTAATCCTCCACTGAGAGGCGATAACACTTCCATCCATCATTAATGATCATGTGACGGCTTTAAAATTGCTGTGTTTTGTTTAACGCTGGTGCTTAACGTTAGCGCATCAGACTAATGACACGGAACAGATGAGATCGAAAAACACCAACATCTCTCCAGACGTCTCTGAGTATTGTGCTAGAAAAACGATTCATCAGTTTACTAATCAGAGCAGAGGCAGGAATAAAAGGAACATTAGTGACAGTCACTCGTTCATGGTTCTGTAGTGATGCACGAACCTGCCGATCCGCCTGTTTTAATGTAAGAGACTTCACCGTACATGGAATAAAAAAGCATAGAAACAGAAAAGCTCCTATGGGTCGAATTTATTAAAGGCTGATGTCTGTATTTGCAGTTCTACAGACAAAAACCGGTATAAGACTTTGGTTAGAGACGCCGACTGATCGATTTCTGTTTTTGGACCTAATGATAGCAACAATACTGAACTCAAAACCTCTGAATACATACTGTCAATACTGTCATTTCACGCCCTCACAGAGAAACACCGATATCTGATAATACAAAAGGCTTAAATATCGAAACAAATATCAGTCCATCTCACAATTCAATGCTCTTCAGTTCAACAAAAAAAAGAGCTTGAGGCTTTGCTTTATGACTGAACTGTTGAGTGACCTGTCTTTCTCCTCTGCATCTCTGTTGAATATCGATACTTTTATAAGCTCTCTTTTTACTGCTATTTCTATTATATAGTCAAAAGCAGACACAATATTTAATGTGAAGACTTGCAGTTGTACCAGTTACCAATGATAAAGAGATAAAGTGTCGGAGGTGTGTTATAAACAAATAGATATTTTTGAAAGTCAAAAAAGCCAGTATTCATCTGACTTGTCTCTTAATAAATAATTTTAAAAGATGGATGTTAACTAGGTCCTCACCATACGCTACATATCGAAATACATGAGTTACAATACAATACATTACGATATATCACCATACAATACATGTCGGGAGAGGTGGTAGCTTAGTGTTTAAGGTGTTAGACTGCTAATTGGAAGATTGGGGTTCAATTCCCACCACCACCAACTTTCCACTGCTGGGCCCCTAAACAAGGCCCTTAACCCCCAATTGTTCAGTTGTATAGATGAGATAAATGTAAGTAGCTCTGGATAGGGAACGATGCCGTAAATGTAAATGTTGTAATACATTGCAATACTTCAAAAAATGTGAAACAAATAACTTAAAATGCACAAAATCGGAGTCTGGTTCCTCTAAGGTTTCTTCCTATCTCATCTCAGGGAGTTTTTCCTTGCCACCGTCACCGCCGGCTTGCTCATCAGGGACAAACTGATTTCTGTTTCATTTTATCTCATAATTTCTTCAATTGTGTAAAGCTGCTTTGTGACAATCACCATTGTAAAAAGCGCCAAACAAATAAAACTGAATTGAATTGAATTTATTTTTTTCTACTGAGTGACACATGACGGCATGTGACAGCGACATCTACAGGAGTGGAGGAGGAAGTGGTTTAATAAACACTGAGGTTTTTTAATCAAATATTAATGCAAACGTTAATCAGTTTAAAATGTAATTTATCAATACCTTCTTCTTCTTCTCCTCCTTTCGGCTGTTCCCTTCTAGGGGTCTGCACAGCGAATCATCTATCCCCCTTACCCTATTCTCTACATCCTCTTCACTCACACACACACTAACTTCATGTCCTCATTTATCACATCTCTATAAACCTCCTCTCTGGTATATGATGGTATATGGTGTATATATATATATATATATATATATATGTATCAATACCAAAGATTAAAATATCAATACATACTGTAACAAAAAAATCGCGATACTTAACTGTAACGATATGTTTACTTGTTTATTTGTAGTGTAAATACAAAAGTCATAAAACCTTCAGGGGTTTGTTATTTGTTAGAATCCCTAAGAATTATTTTAATTTGGTAAAAGTGTGTTACTTATTATTATAACTTATTATGAATGGGTTATGTAGACTAAACGTAAAGTCTCTAATTATGATTATAATTTATATTTATATCCACACTGACATTGAAAAAAGTTTATATCAATGCTTTTAATATTGAAGAAAAAATATTATTTAATAACAATTTATTGCTTAACGATAAATATCATTTGTGAATGCACTACAATTTTTATTTCTATAGAATATATAGCATTATAAATGCATTATAAACCTGCTGTTTCATTTAGAAGGGTTGCATTATAAGTGTTTATAACAGTGCTCATAGGTGATATTTTTCATTTTGCTGAGAAGTCAATTGAAAGTTTGGTCTGATCAAAAGTTTTAATTTTTTCGAATGGTTTTTTTTTGGGATATTTTTTTAATTTTATATCATTTACATCTTCGACTAGAGTTTATCCAGAGTGACGTACAAAAGTGTTTCAAGTCTCAGATCAGTTCTAATACATTAGATCACAAAACAAAGTGTAAATAAACCACAAAAACTGGTGAAAAGGAGGACCTAGAAAAAAAAAGCATTTTATTTCTATTTGAAGTGTCAGATATTTAAGAAAGACTAGATTTCTGCCATTTTCTACACGTTTAATTGTTTTCATACGTTTCAACAGAAAACAGAAATTATAATTCACAACTGTGAAAGTTCTACCTGAAATATAAACGGAGTTTAAACCGGATACCTGAAGGTGAAACTCAAGCACTTTGGCTGTTTCTCGCTCTCTTTCGCTGCAAATTCTATTTTGTTATTAGCTGTTGGATGATAATAGATGGAGGCATGAGGGAAAAAAGGCTTGTCCGGTTGTTGCCATGGAAACCTGATTGATGATACATCCTGTTCCAGCCACAGGTTCTTTAGAAGCAGGAACAGTGATGAGTGAGTGCTTAAGTCTGCACGTCAGAGGTTCAGGGTTATCAGACAAAGGTTTTAAGAATACACTAAGAAATGTGCAAAATGGAAAGTGTGTTTAAATCAAAGCTTAACATGGAGGATGGAACCACTGAACTAGAACATCTGCATATTAAAGTTCAGCTCAAGTAACAGAACAGGCAGAAATCGGACTCTTTCTCTTCGCCAACTAATTAAATAAAACACTGAAATATGTAGATAAACTTTAAGAGGAAAAAATTACAGGAGTTCTATAAAAAGTTATAAAAAGTATGTGTTATAAAAAGTATGTGTTATAAGACATATTCAGGTGAAGTAAACTGATTTGTTTTAATTGATATACTTTTTTTACACTAACAGAACCGCGCTGAGAGAATAAACAATAATAAACCAATGACGCCTTTTCTCTCTTCAGACTCACTGTCACATTCACAGCCTTCGGTAAACGCTGTTATACAAAGTGACTTATATTTATCTCATTTATTAATAAACTGTAAGGGCCTTGCTCAGGGGCCCAACAGTGAGGAATTGGTGGTGATGAGAATTAAACCCACCAAGATTACCAATGAGCTCATAGATGGTTTAATTTACCTTATTAATGTGTTAGAATTATTAGTATTTTTTTATTGGTTGCCTGATTAACGTTATTATTTTATAAAGTTACTTAATGACTTTATTTTTATTTATTTTGTAGGACAGTGTTAAAAATAATAACAACTGGTTTTTCACGGTAACACCCAACCCTTCCACCACTCAAATAACACACTCTCTGCAATTCTAATCACTCTTACCTGTGAATCATTATCACACACTGACACACACTCTCACAACACACTCCGTCACTGTCTGGTCTCATTTAAAGAATACTAGACTTTTTAAAGATCTGTTTTTTTTAGCGTCTGCTACTTCTGAAATTACCCTCATCGCTTTATTCCTCGCGTTCCTGCGTCCTCCTGTTCAGCTCCTTCTACTCCTGGTCCTGTCCATCATCCCCAACATTTCAACATCTATTTCTAGTTACCGACTTCATACTACAATATGCTAAGTGCTCTCTTTCACCTGGTCTGCTACCCTCCAATAAACACACCCGTCTGGGTTTAAACCTCTCTGTCCCATCAGTCTGGTATCTGATCACAAGTACAGATTAATCATTGGGTCAAAAACACAATAAAACAATAAAAATATCAGCTCTATATATGAGTTATTGAGCTGATAATCATGAGAATAATCCGCATCGGTGTGGGTTCTAAAACGCTTGAGTTGGCTTGGGGTTGTTTATAATTGTGTGGTGTGTGTTCTGCAGTGTAATGGGGTGTAGCAGTGCCCTATGAACATGTTGAATGATGCCATCCTGCAGTGTGTGAGGTTTACTGTGGTGTGTTTATGAAGACCTGCTGGCTGAAGGCCAGTCGAGCATCACATGCGTTATTATGCATCAGATTCCTCTTTCACTACGGAAACACAACAACGGTTACTGCGGCAACAAGAGCAGGAAAGTTTACTGTAACCTGTTTCAGTGTACAACTCGTCCGTAACACTGAATAATCCAAAAGATGATCATGTAAATGGGGGGTGTTGTGGTACATAAAGGTCTTTCTTTCTTTCCTTCCTTCTTTTTTCTTTTGTTCTATATTTCTCTTTTATTCATTCTTTATCTCCTTTTGTCTATATTAATTGCTTTTTTGTCCTTCCTTTCTTTCCTTTTCTTTTTTATCTCCTTTGATATCTTATCTTAAAAATAATTTTATATAAAAATGTTACTATGGTAACTATTATTACTCTGTTTACTGCTGTGACCTAGTATTTGGTTCTTTCTGAACACATGGTCTTTAAGGTTCTTCATGAATACATGGTCTTCTCGAGTATCTGCAGGTAAGAATATTCCTACCTGCAGTTACTCGGGAAGTTCCGTCAGGTCTCCTCACAGCCATTGGTTTGGAAATAATTCAATTCAATTCAGTTTTATTTGTTTGGCGCTTTTTACAATGGTGATTGTCACAAAGCAGCTTTACACAATTGAAGAAATTATGAGACAGAATGAAACAGAAATCAGTTTGTCCCTGATGAGCAAGCTGATTAAACACATGTTTAATCATGGAGATCATGTGACTCCTCCGTCTCTGCACTGTTTTACTGTCACTCAGGAAGCTGCTGTCATTTCCCGAACTGTCATTAAACTTCCTCCTCATTCACAGGAACACAGTCATAAAAGCTGATCCACTTCCTGTAAGGTTAAAGGTCATGTTTAAATAGATAAAATGGGTCAGAGTGACGCTAAATTTATCTCGTTAACAAGTAAATAATAAAGAAACATGAATGATTTAGAACGATAAACACCGTTTAGATTCAATGAAGTGGGTGTGGCCTGAACTACAATCTTTTCCTTCCTTCCTTCCTTCTTTCTTTTTTGTTTCTTTCTTTCTTTAATTATTTTATTCGGATAGATAGATAGGTAGATGGATGGATGGATGGATGGATGGATGGATGGATGGATGGATAGATAGATAGATAGATAGATAGATAGATAGATAGATAGATAGATAGATAGATAGATAGATGCTGTGGTTTGATTGGTTTCTGCGGTGTTGAGTATTCAATTTGTTTCTGTTACCATTGGTTACTTACTGCATCAGCACCAGCCTAGAAAAACTAAAAAAAGGAACTTAAAGCTGTGAAAACTCAAACGCTCAATAATAAACTAGGGCTGAACTGCTGTAACACTTTCTTTAGGAAGCTTGTACTTATAATGCATTATAAATGTGTTTATAACTGTTATACATTAATTTTTATGTGTGCACTAAACTGTATATGATATACACGTTTCATTGTGTGAAAATAGTCACTAGCAATAACATTAAATGTCTTATAAGCATGTGTACAGGCTTGTACCCGTCATTATATGATATGTGGTATGTTTAGAAACAATATAATTGCATTTATAATGCATTATGAGCATTTATACAGCTTTGTAGCAGGTGTCCTGAAGTATACTGCATTTTCATATTAATATAACTGCAATAGAGGGCAATTATTTCAAGTGCTGTAGATTATTAGTTATGCTAGTAATACCAATGCCTTATAAACAGTTATATATGCATATGCCAGACATTATAAACTATTATGTCTGCTATACTATTATGTCTGCTATACACATTCAAATTTTTTTGGCTTTCTTGTGTGCTTTATAACAATATAAAGCATTTACAACATATTGTTTTAATTTGTGCAGGATTTACCCTGAGTTAGGCATAATTTGTACTAATTTGTTCATACTGCATTATAAGCAAATGTTTTAGGTATTTGTAACAAGACAAATTCATTGAAAAGTGGTTATACAGGCTTTATGAAGTTTACTACACTAGAAGCTGAACATATGGGCTCTTTAAAGGTTATATTAGGTATATAATTAGTAATAATACAAATACATATATATAGGCTGCACTTTGATTGCATTATAAGCGATTTATACAAGCTTTATAATATATTGGGTATAATTTAAAATGCTGCAAATATATTTACAGTATAATGCTTTATACAATTTAATGAGCATTCATACAGGTTCATTAAAGCTTAATGTGTAACAGTACCATTAAACAAATAAACTAAGGTACTATGAGCAGCTTATGCAGGCTCATAAAAGGCCCTTTAAAGTTTTAGGTATGATGAGGGTGAAGTGGTGGATCATGGTTAAGGTGTTGGCCTACCAACCCAAAGACTGTGGATTCAATTCCCAGCTCTACCAAGCCACCACTGCTGGGTACCCGAGCAAGGCCCTTAACCCCCAATTGCTCAGTTTTATAAAAGAGATAAATGTAAGTCGCTCTGGATAAGGACGTCTGCCAAATGCTGTAAGTTTGTTACATTTTTAAAGCATTTATACTGTATTATAAGCATTTATACAGGATTCATAAAGCACTCTGTATTTGTATCAATATAAATACATAAAATAAGACATTGTGGGCACTTTTACAAGCTTTATAATGCATTTGGTATGAATTCTAACACTACAAAAGTATTATCTGCCGTAAGAAGCCTTATATGGTATTAAGTATTATTTTGATGCATTATAAATGTTTCTATACTGCATTATAACTATAGAATTTATAGAAAAAAAGGTTTGCAGTCTTAGATTGTACTGCAAATGGCCAACTTGAGTCTTCTCAGTGTGTAAAGCATGTTCTGTGGTGTTCTCCACCATGATATCATGATCTTTGTAAATATTTATGCTACCTTCCGCAGCTAAACTCTTCTGTACAGCCTCATATTGTGCTTCTGTTCCTCAGACTCTTAAAGCTGTGAATGAGGACCTCATCTGTGTGAAGTGCATTAAAGCCACTTAATGTCCTCAGAGTGTCTATTAGGTGGCATAAGGAAGCAGAAGCAAATTGTTTCAGGCTTATTAGAAAATAGAGTTCAGGAGTAATTCACGCTTGTGCTACACTAAAATTAGATTCACAAAACTGGAGGACAAACAGATAAATCATATAAAGCTTAAACAGGAGACTGTCTTCGGAAACATTTTTCTGCTGGTTCAAAGTCTCTTTTGTGGAAGGCATAGGACCAAGAAATGTTCGACCAATCAAAATGTTCGCTCCGATCATCATGACAGGCTTTCCTACTTGCCTGTTAACATAGTTTTCCTGTACCTCTGTTTAACCTGTTACGGTAAGAAGGCAAGGAAGAAAAATCATCAATGTGTTTTGTTATTGCAGAAAAAAATCTGAATCAAAACAGAGCGAAAACCTGAAGTAATATTCTCGTTTCCTTGAGGAACCAGGGTTATATACGTAATCTAGATACCCATTTTCATTCAGGAACTTGAGCTACATTGTGATGCTATGGAAACTACCCATGCTGCCATAGCGTCTGTCACTGACCCAGGTGTGTAGGACCTATTGTCATACAAATGTGTTCTGAGAGGACAAGGCTGACCCAAAGGTCAGTGCCTTGGAGGCTGTTATACCTCTGGTAGAGTGTGTTCTGAGCCTTTCTGTCACCGGGAGGCCAGTGATCTTGATGGCTAGAGAGATGGTCTCAACCACCCATCTGCTTATTGTCTCTTTGGCACCCAAAAACAAATGAATAATTGGGCTGACCTTCTTCATGGGGCAGCTTTGTGGCCATACCCAGTGCTCACACTGGAACAAAGCAAAGGAGGCCTGAAGCTCAATGGGACCTGAGCTCAATTACCCACGGCACTTTGGGTACATACCCAGGCCAGGGATGTGGAAAGGCTTTTACTATGCCTGGGGTAGAAGGCAAGGTGGACAACACTTGCATATCAATTGCCATCAGAAACACTGTTTTAAGTGTAAAACTTATATCTGACGCCTATCCCAGCGGCTTCTACAGGGCATTACATAGTCTTCCCAGTATCACCCACCAAGTCCCATAACAGGAACCTCAATTGGGGGAAGTGGTGGCTCATGGTCAGGGTGTTGTAATACCAACCCGAAGATTTGAAGAGTCAGTTCGATTCCCAGCTCCACCAAGCTACCACTGTTGGGCTCCTGAGCAAGGCCCTTAACCCCTAATTGCTCAGTTGTATAAATGAAATAAAGTCGCTCTGGATAAGGGCGTCTGCCAAATGCTGTAAATGTAAATGTAATTGCAATACAGGATGCAGCAGGTTTCTCCTCACTGACTTACTACCCAGAGGGGCATAAAAGCCAAGGCTGCCACATGCACATTAGGGTGGAACATGCTGGCCCTGCAGAAAAAAGTGGCTGTAGAAATTCCAGAAGTAAGTAGTATAGTTTACTTATAGCAGGAGCTCTGGAATGGACTTTGGACTGAAATATGGTCTGGAGTATCAACAATTTCAGTTAGGAGACCTGATGCTAGGAGGTTGGTCCCCTCAGGGACCATGCCAACAGCTTCCATAACTCTGGGTCAGGGTACGCTAGGAACACCTTCCCACTTGCAGTCTCTCTTGACCGGTGCAACAAACAGATCGACTTTCACTTTGCAGAAATGTTTCCATAGGTGCTCCATAATGTCGGGGTGAGTCTTCATGTGCTTTATGTGTTGACCAATAGTACCAGAACCAATAGTCCCTTTATATGTCTTAGGCCCGAAGGCATTGCCGTGAGACCTTGACCTTCCAGAGTAGATTCCAAAAAAAATTGGATTTAAGCCATTAATGTAGTGGTGCCAAAAGTAATCGCATTGAATGCTGCCGCCATAAGGCCCAGCAGCCTTTAAGGAGCAAAGCTTTTTTATAGAGGTTCTGAAACTCGGAACCTCTGTGTATCCGGACCAGCACAGCTTTCACAGTGGTTTTGTCAATTAGGAAGTAGGAACTCAAAAATTTAAAAAATGGCTCGGTAATGGAGTCAGACCGTAAGACACTAAAAATCATGGTGTGTGTGTGTGTGTGTGACATAGACGTGTAAGAGAGGAAATACACACTTCCATACTGCTATATATATTAGGTAAAACTGAGTACATGACGTGAGCAGTCCAGATCCTTAGTGTAGTGTAAAACAGTAGATACAAAGATTCTTGATGATCCACTACTTCCATCCGGATCGTGAAGTATGACAGACACTTTACTATCCCATGATCCTTCAGGAGAGATGACTCATCACATGCAAAAATAGCATATAATAGAGGCGCGGCAAGTGCTTTAACTCAGAGGTTCCCAACATGGGGGTCCCGACCCACAAGGGGGCCTCAGCAAGCTCTGTGTGTGTGTGTGTGTGTGTATGTGTATGTGTGTTGTGTCATAAAAAAGGTTAGGGAACCACTGCTTTAAGTAGCTGTAGATACAGTAGGGAAAAAAACATTGTTCCTTGTAGTTCAATTGCAGTCGTTTATTTTCATCCAAGTTAAACATTAGCCAACTTTAAATTCAACATGGTGGATTTTATATTATTTTATAGAACATAATTTATTAACAGTCGGAAAATACCTACTAACTCAAATGTAGTAAATTCTTAAGTAGGAAAACTGCATAGAAAAATTGACCCCGGTTTTGTTCCATTTTTTCAAACACAAGCAACTTCTTTGAGTAGAATCGAATAGAGCACTGAATGAGCTTTGTGTATTATTAATACCACCAACCTGAATATTTCTCAAACCGTTTAATTACACCTCAATCCTGTGAGTGTTTTTCTGCCGTGAAATATGAAACTATTCCACACTGATTTTCTGCCTTGCAGGATTTGACAGATTGCATAATGGTTTTCTGTTGGTGCTCTGACTAAAACATTGTAATGATTTGTGGCTGTTGATGTTTTCTATGTGGAGTCAGAAGAATGTACTTAATGTCTGAGAGAAACACAGGTACACTGTGAACTCAGTGGAAATTTTCAGCATGATTTTTTTTGTGATATTTTTGGATTTTCTTACATAATACAATTTAAAACAGGAAGAGATTAGGATAAAGGATAAGCAGCAAACTACATCTTCCTCACATTTTTATTATGAATGTGTTTAAGACGATAAACACGACCTGTTGATTAAAATTTTCTCATTTATTACATTCCTTATAGTATAATATAGTATAGTATAGCATAACATTATATAGTATAGTATAGTACAGTGATATATAGCATAGTATAGTATAGTATAACATTATATAGTATAGTATAGTACAGTGTGGTATAATATATAGTATAGTATCAGTGTAGTATATATAGTATATATAGTATCTTATATAGTATAGTATAGTATAGTATAGTAATAGTATATATAGTATAAGTATAGTATAAGTGCAGTGTGGTAAGTGCCAGTGGGCTATAGTATAGTTCTTACATAATACAATTTAAAACAGGAAGAGATTAGGATAAAGAGCAAGCAGCAAACTACATCTTCCTCACATTTTTATTATGAATGTGTTTAAGACGATAAACGCGACCTGTTGATTAAAATCTTTTCATTTATTATATATATTAGTTTCTTTATATAGTTTTATATCTATAGTATAGTATAGTATAACATTGTATAGTATAGTATAGTACAGTGTGGTATAGTATAGTATAGTATAGTATAGTCATTGGTAGTTCTTACATAATACAATTTTAAAAACGTTTAGGATAAAGCATCTTCCTCACCTTTTATTATGTGTGTTTAAAACACTTATTAAAATCTTTTCATGAAATGGCTTTAAATAAGTAATTTATTATAACAACATGAACTTTTGTATTTAATAATAGTACAATTATTACTGTGAATTTAGTTCCTGTTCTCACTTACATTACAGCAGCTTTAAACCCTCTTTATTTTTTTCTCCACTTTTTTTTCCCTCTTTAAATTGTATAAGTGTAACCTCATCTGTCCTAATATTTATAATGTATTATAAGCAGTTATAGAGGCATTATAAGTTCTCGTGTATGTTTTATAATAATATAAAACCCAGTACTTAGACTTATTTGCACAAGGTGGTTGATGTAAGTTGTAACTAGAGATCGACTGATATTGATTTTTTTAGAGTAAAAACGATCTGGAGTCGCATGTTTCTGTGAGTGATAATAAATATGCAGATTTTTATTGATTGTTTTACTTATGTTTGTGACCCAATGTTAACAACAGTATTGAGTGTTTTTATTAATAACACTGTCAATACTGTCATTTTACTCCCTCACAGCAAACACACTAAAACACCTCTTATTACTACAGCAATATGAATAGAGGAGTTTAAAGAACTTAATGATATGATATAAATGATATAATACAAATAATGGAGTATATTTTATATTGGAGTATCTATCTAATTTAATCTTAACTAGTTTAGTGTGGTTTAGTACTCAACGTATATTGCACTATTTACTGATATCTTAAATAAAGTATATTAAGGGAATTAACTACTACTAGTTGTTTTTTTATCTCATATAGCTGAATAGGCGGTCCTGCATACTATTCTCAAAAAGTGAGATATCAGTGGAACCCATATCACAAAATCGATATCTGATTATAAAAAAGGCATAAAATTAAAGTAAAACTAGTTATCAGTTGATCTCTAAAGTATAGTACATAATATTATAATAGAATATCGTATAATATAATAGCATATACTATAGTATGGTATGATATTACATAATAGTATATAATATTACTATACAAAGTGTTATAATATTACATAGTATAGTATAGTATAGTAATTAGGGCAGTGGTGGCTCAAATGGTTGCTGAGTTGTTGATCTGAAGACCAGAAACACCTGGGTTTAAGCCCCACCACCGGCAAGCCAACCACTGTTGGGTCCTTGAGCAAGACCCTTAACCCCTCCTGCTCCAGGGGGCGCTGTATCATAGCTGACACTGTGCTCTGACCCCCAACTTACTAAGATGGGATATGCGAAAAAAGAATTTCACTGTGCTGTAAAAAAGTATATGTGATTAAATAAAGGCATTTTTTTAATGGTATAATATTATATAGCATAGCATAGTATGGTATAGTATAGTACAGTATGGAATAGTATAGTAGTATAGCATAGCATAAAATAGAATATATTACAATATAATATGATATACTTTTAGTATGGTATGGTATTATATAATATAGTATAGTAATATTATCATATAGTATAGTATATAATATTACTATACAAAGTGTTAAAATATTACATAGTATAGTATAGTACAGTACAGTACAGTATAGAATAGAATAGAATAGTATAGAATAGAATAGAATAGTATAGAATAGTATAGTATAGTATAGTATAGTAGAATAGAATAGAATAGTATAGAATAGAATAGTAGGAGAATAGAATAGAATAGAATAGAATAGATAGAATAGAATAGAATAGTATAGAATAGTAATAGAATAGAATAGAATAGATAGAATAGAATAGAATAAATAAAATAGAATAGTATACAATAGAATAGAATAGTATAGTATAGAATAGAATAGAATAGAATAGAATAATAGAATAGAATAGTAGAATAATAGAGAATAGTATAGAATAGAATAGTATAGTATAGAATAGAATAGAATAGTATAGTATAGTATAGAATAGTATAGCAGTCTGAGTGAGTGAATAAAGGTTATTGCCTATTCTGTTATTAAAAAAGAGGAATAAATTCTCTCCATACATTTGTGTGTGTGTAATAATAATAATAATAATAATAATTTGTGTGTACAATAAAATCAACAACACTCATTTCTTACTTAATCGAGACAGAACATATTTAACAGGATCAAATCTCACAATCAAAACAATCAGAGTCAATAAAGGAAAAGACCTTCATCAGACTCGAGTGTTCCAGCTCTGATAGAGCTTTTTAAAGCACAGGCACGCCTGAAACTCAGTTCAGGAAATACAACCAAACCAACAGGGTTGTGACTGTGTGGAGTGTACAGTGTATACTGTAGTATCATTTATAGTGTAGTATACTACAGTAGAGTAGTGTATAGTATTATTTGTATAGTAATAAATTAAGCATTATAGTATTATTACCTTAACCACTTCTAACACTTTTATTTTATTATTATTTAAATTATTATTATTATTATATGTTTAAGTTTGAAATACACAGAAACCACTCATTCTTCGGTCCATGCTGGAGGTACATTCGGGTGGAGGAATAGGACACTAATGTTAGTTCCCAAGGACACTAATGTTTTATTTATTCATTAACTATCCAATAACTAACCTTTGTCCTAAATTAGCTATTAATTACTGTTTAGTTAATCTCGTTTTTATATTCGTTTACAGTATTATGTGTTATTGTAGTACCACCGATTACTTCCTGCATCGTTACCTGTTAACTACAGAACATTACTAATGTTCGGGAAAGTTTATTAAAGAACAATACAATTCACTGGACACTTTAATGATTTATTGAATTTCACCAATTTTAATATTTGTAATTGCAAAAACAAGTAGAGACTCGCTGTCTGGTGTGTGTGTGTGTGTGTGTGTGTGTGTGTGTGTACTGTGTACAGGTTGTACTGTGGGAAATGAGGACTCTTTAAATGAAAGTTTATTTCTTTTTGTTGGGTTTTGTGCAGAAATAAAGAAAAGATATGGTTTTAATCTGAAGCTCTGAAAGCCATAAAAACGGAGACACAGTGCGGGTTATCTTTGGGTTTCTTCCACCTGTTGGACATACTAGCAGCTCAGTCAGTAACATGTCTGTATGTGTTTCTGCACTGACCACCTCCATACTGACTTATAGATAAACATCTCAGATCTACAGACAGGTTAAAGCTATTCTTCACAGACTAAAGATTCAGCTTCAGTGCTGTTCCAGCAGGATGACTGATGGTCTTAAGTGCTTATGAAGGCTAAAAAAATAATTCAAGTATCAAGTAAGTGCATTAAAACCCAAACGATCTGCATTCCTTATCATTTCCTGGAAACTCTGTGATCATGGTGGCTTTTTTTATTTACTGGTTTGACTTTGAAAAATGTTGAATTTTCACCTCCAAGAACATGAAATTTCCAGGATTCTAGGATTGGGTGATTTATTGATCTGAACGTCAGTCATTAATTGAGATAAAGCTCTGAGTCCAGCACATGGCGATGGAGTACAAAAGCCTCGACTGAGAAGCAGAACGAGAGCTGCATTAATCTCTTCTAAACAGACTGCCAAGAAAAAACTGCCCAGATCAATTTCCATTTTATTGGCAACATTATGAAAATCCTCCCCGAGGAATTAATCACCGGTGATGTTTTATTTAGATTTTTATTAGATTTGACTATTATACAGATTTGTTTCATCTGATTCTTTCAACTTTTTTGGATGGATGGATGTATGGATGGATGGATGAATGGAAATGTAGATGGATGGATGGATGGATGGATGGAAATGTAGATGGATGGATAAATGGATGGATAAATAGATGGATAGATGGATGAATGAAAATGTAGATAGATGGATGGATGGATGGATGATGGATGGATGCATTGATAAATGGATGGATGGATGATGGATGGATGCATTGATAAATGGATGGATGGATGGATGGATGGATGGATGGATGGATGATGGATGGATGGATGCATTGATAAATGGATGGATGGATGGATGGACGAATGAAAATGTAGATGGATGGATGGATGGATGATGGATGATGGATGGATGCATGGATAAATGGATGGATGGATGGATGGATGGATGGATGGATGGATGGATGGATGGATGAAAATGTAGATAGATGGATGGATTGATGGATGGATGAATGGAAATGTAGATGGATGGATAAATGGATGGATGGATGGATGGATGGATGATGCATGATAGCTCGATAGCTTAATTGAGCGTAATTAAAACGGTTTTAATTCAGATTAGATTTTTCTGATTCTTTTAAATGATATTTAAAGCTTCTTGTTGTTAAATTTCATATTTTTATTCATCTTTAGTTTTAATTTGATTCTTCAATTCTGATTTGATTCTTTTTATGCATTTGATTCTAGTAATTCTTCCGTATTTGATTTTCTGATTCTGATTCAATTGCTGATAGTAGAACATTCACAGCAGTGAGTTGAGCTGTTCAATCACATTCTCGGCGTATGGTTTCTCTTCTGAATTGCATTTACATTCAGTGACTATAATCTCTTATATTACACACAAGAATCACTTTCTTTTATACAAACACAAAACTGCAGTTTTTTGGGGGAAATTAACCTGTTATAATTAATTTGTTTCTGCAGATAAAATAAAATCCTGATGACATTTGCACTACAATCTGTAGTTGATTCCCGGAAAAGATTTTTTTTTAATTGAGACAAACAGCTGGCAGGCTAAAGTTTGGGAAAATGTGTTGTGCTGTTAATAAGACTTGAGACAGAAAACTGGAAGCTTCTGATTTATTTATTTTATTCTAAGTTGATTCTTTTGAGTCTTTTAGTTCTGATTTGATTATATTGATTCTAAGTTGATTCTTTTGAGTCTTTTAGTTCTGATTTGATTATATTGATTCTAAGTTGATTTCTTTTGAGTCTTTTAGTTCTGATTTGATTATATTGATTCTAAGTTGATTCTTTTGAGTCTTTTAGTTCTGATTTGATTATATTGATTCCAAGTTGATTCTTTTGAGTCTTTTAGTTCTGATTTGATTATATTGATTCTAAGTTGATTCTTTTGAGTCTTTTAGTTCTGATTTGATTATATTGATTCCAAGTTGATTCTTTTGAGTCTTTTAGTTCTGATTTGATTATATTGATTCTGACTTGATGTTAAATTAATTTGGATTTGAGTCTTTTAATGTTGATTTAATCCTTTTTAGTCTTATTTGATTATATTTGGTTAATTCTTTTGATTACGATTTAATTATATTGATTTTGAGTTTTGGAATTAAGAGACTCAAACTCAGTTCCAGCATGACATCATGTCCCTGTACACAAATCCCCTGATCTCCATGAAGACATGCTGTGTTTTGGATTTTTTGGATTGGAAGAACTCTTATGTCCTGATTCTGCCTCAACCCCTTTAAACTGAACCCTGACTGAACCCCAGACCTCCTCACCTCAACAATAGTAATACTATTGGAACTGAATGATCAGATCTACACAGACCCAATCTAGTGAAAAACCTGCACAGAAGTCTGGAGGTGATTATAGGAGAAGTTAGAAGAACTTCTGGAATACATAGATATGCTGCTCACAATACAGTTTGTAACTTTGAATCGGATGATGAATTTGAAGTTTTCAGAGGGACACATGGTGGAGCTTGGAGAGCTAACAGAAGAGCAGCAAAAACATCAGGGTTGAAAAGTCCATTCTGTTACTGATTCGTCCCATTAGAGATGATCATTAATCTCCTTTAGCTGCGAGCTTTCTGCACTGGGCGCTCTGTAGTTACGACTTAATAAAATATCGAAGATTGAAAAGCTTTTACGGCTAAAAGCGGAAAAAAAGAGCTCATTTTCCCAAAAACTTAGATAATAAAAGAAGCCATTACACGTCATGTCACGTTTATTCTGATGTACAGTAGTAAAGAGAGTGCAGTGCAATTTCAATACACTGAAAGTCACAGTGTGAGGAACATCAGGGAATATGAATCAAAGTACAGGGAGAAAATCAGAGCAGTTCTCACGCTGATGACTAGTGAAATAGGGGACTGTCGGTAAATGTGTCAGGATTCAGAGATGAGTTTGGTGCAGGATTTATGTGACAAATATCACTCAGACATCAGAGGCAATCCTGCACAGTTATACAAAGAGAGCTGAGTTCGAATCAGATTCTGATTCAATTCTGATTTGATTCTTCTGATTGTTTCTGTTTTTTTAATTCTTATTTATTATTATTTCTTTGAATCTTATGTTATTATCGTCTATTATAGACGATTATTTTATTATCGTCTTATTCCTCCAATTCTTTTCTTTATCTGGTTAAATTCTAAATTGATTCATCTTATTCTTTTAAATATAATTGACTCTGATTTATTCCTAATTTTGATTCTTTTATTTGTTTGGTTCTTTTAAACCTAATTTAATTCTTCTGATGCTTTTGACTCTGCTTTGATTCTTATGATTCAACCACTCATAGTACAACTAAAAACTAAGAATTTCATACTGATTCAATTGATTTGATTCATTTAATTCTTTTTGTTTTAATTTGAATTCTTCTTATTTTATCATTTGATTTTAATTTAATTTAGTTATTACTCTATTTAGTTTTATTTAATCATGATTTCATTGTAATTTATGTCATTTAGTGCTATTGATTCTCGTCATTCTGATTCAATGCTTGTTTATTTAATTCTTTTGAATCTAGTTTTCAGATTCTTTCTGATTCTGATTTGATTCTTTTGACTTAACTACTAATAGTAAAACTTTTAACTGCTGCCACCGACAGTGTGAATAAATGTCATAAGTTTTGGCATACCGTTTATAACATTAATGACGACACTGTTTTTCTTCCCGAGGCGCTTTATTTCTCATTAATTAGGCATGAGCTTAAAACAATGTGTGGAACAGCTTTTATCTACGCCAACACAATTCTAGTTTACAAGGCGATACACACCGTCTCTGTCTCTTATGTAATATTAATCAAGATTTACAGCAGTCTGGCTAGGAGACATTTCTTTAAGACACAGACTCATAACTTAACTTTATCTCTCCATTAAAAAAAAAAAAAAAAAAAAAAAAAACTTCTTTTGAATGTTTTATTGGTTGTTGAAGGAACCAGCGTTTGATACGGAGAAGGACAGAAACCAGAGCCTGTTTAACACCTTAGTCGCTGCTGCAGGGTGTTTATTCTGATAGATCATCACAGGGACTTGGGGTTCTGGGAGGTTGATATTCTATTTATGAGTTTTAAAGTTGTAAATGATCAGGTTCTACTATTGATAGATCTTCTATGTCCTCCTGCCTCCACTACATACTAAAATTAATCAAAAACAATGTATTTAATACGATTCCAAATTTCGCTATGATTATTTAAAACCAGATTAGGAATGAGATTACTTTCACACACAAGTGGTAGCGCATTGGTTGAGGTGTTGAACTGCTAATTGGAAAATAAGGGTTTAATTCCCAGCACCACCAAGCTACCACTGCTGGGCCCCTGAGCACGGCTCTAAACCCCAATTGCTCAGTAAAAAAAATCTGTTCTGTTACATGCTGGCATCCACCAAAACACCGCTTTATGAAGAAACGTCTGTTAGTGTAAGCAATTGAGACATGAGCCATTCAGTACGTCACACTCGTCACACCGAGTTTTAATGAGTCGAGCAGCACAGACGACAATCCAAAGCATTTTCGTTATTTTAAAAAATATGGCTTGACATTATTTGTTCTTGTGCATTGTGTGTAAACTGGAATATGGAAAGAGAAAAAAGAAACACACACACACACACACACATTTTAACCTACTGCAAGCTCATTACAAGCATAGAAATCCAGCAGCAGTGTTGACTAAGAATTCTTTCACATTTTTATGCAGCACTTTAATTTAACTTAACATCACTGAATATTTCGCTACAACAGTCACGCCGTCATAACCGTCACTCCACTACAACAGTCACTCCAATGCAAGTCATGCTGTCATAACCATCACTCCACTTCAACAGTCACACCGTCATAACCGTCACTCCACTACAACAGTCACTCCACTACAACAGTCATGCCATCATAACCGTCACTCCACTACAACAGTCACTCCATCATAACCGTCACTCCACTACAACAGTCACGCCATCATAACCGTCACTCCACTACAACAGTCACGCTATCATAACCATCACTCCACTACAACAGTCACTCCACTGCAAGTCATGCTGTCATAACCATCACTCCACTTCAACAGTCACGCCGTCATAACCGTCACTCCAGTACAAAACAGTCTCGCTGTCATTCCACTGCAACAGTCACACCGTCATAACCGTCACTCCACTACAACATTCACGCCGTCATAACCGTCACTCCACTATAACCGTCACTCCACTGCAACGGTCACGGCGTCATAACCGTCACTCCACTACAGCAGTCACGCCCTATAACCGTCACTCCAGTACAACAGTCACGCCATCAATCTTCATGCCATCATAACCGTCAATCTGCTGCAACAGTCCCACCGTCATAACCGTCTCTACGCTGCAACAATAATGCCGTCATAACTGTCTCTATGCTGCAACAATCATGCCATCATAACCGTCTCTACGCTGCAACAATCATGCCATCATAACCATCACGCTGCTACAACCGTCACTGCAGTATAACCATCACTCAATCATAAGTCACTCTGGTATCACAATCACTCCACTTTAGACAGCAGTAGTAATAATTATATTATCATCTTATAATTAATGACAAGTTTTACCTACAAGAAAAATTTTAAATACCCCTGATGTATGGAAGTACAGATTTCTGATTTGTTCCCTGAAATTTAAAAAAAAGAAAATGGACATAAAAACTGTTGTATGCTATGCTGAGTCGTCAGGGCTCCAGCCCACGGTGCGGAGTTCAATTCTTCGCATGCTGTAAAATAACATATATATATTATTAATAGCAGGGTTAAAACTGGTAATTTATTATTAATTATAATAAAAGTAACAGCATTAGCAAAAAAAGTAGACTTTTTTTTACAGATCAAATTGTATAAAAAAAAAAAATTTCTTTAAAAATCACAAAAATACATTTCTGAAATTGAAAAAAAAACCCTAAAACATTTTAATTATTGATTTGGTTGTTTTAATTATTAATTTCTCATTAACTAATAATTATTCTAACCAGAAAATATATTCAATCACTTTAAATAAAATATTTGAAAATTTATATAAAAAATGTAATTTATTCTAATCAGGGGGCGGAGTTAGTTACACGGGACATGGGAAAGGCACAGGCCCCACTGATCAAAGCTCTGGCCTCCCCACTCGGTTATATACCCTATGTCGACTATTTTTTGGCTGTAGCTTCTGTTTAGAGCCAAGTTCTGAACCCTCCCATTAGCGAGCGATGTAGCTCTAGCTTGCGGTGTAGTGTTTGGATAGCAGCCATACATTTCAGCATATTCAGCAGCAATAAAGAAAAGATCCTGACAGCACTTAACCGCACAAGGTGGATGAAAACAGTATAAACTGTATGATTAAAACGAGGCTCGCTCAAAACTCCTCCATCAGCGTTTAAACGGGACCTGAATCAGTCCCGCTGCCATATCGCATTCTGGACACATCGTCTACTGACCTGCTTTTAATCTACAGAGAGACAAAAAGCAGAAGAACCTAATGGCTTAAAGGATAAATCGATAGTTCAAGGAGGTTTGTGGGAAGAAAACATTACATAATAAAACGGTGATGGATGGAAAGTAATCAGTGATGTGACCACTAAATCGATCAGTTTGGTTTTATACTATAAAATCACCCCTTCCCTGCATCAGGATCCTATAATTTAAGAGTATTTGATGATGTACACCAATCAGGCATAACATTAGGACCAGGTGGACGATGAGTTCAGAACATTTTTTAACCCAACATATACGAAAGTGTTAACCATTCTTGATGAAAACATCAACGAAACGCACAAATAATTTGTTAGTCGGTATATCAGGAAGAGATTTTTTTTTCATTAGTTGGATGGAAACTTTATTCGCAACTGTTTTATGCAAGATTCCAGTTTTGTGTGCAAGTTTAATTCGCATCATCGGTTGAAAATATAGCTAGTTCTTATTACGATATACCAACTCTTCTCTATCTAACTAATGCTCTGGCTGCTTTCGGATCGTCCTGTGTGTCTCCTATGGAGAACCCGTCCAAAAGATGATCAGAGGTTTCTACATACAACATACAATGAGTTCTACATACAATCCTTAGGTCTGTTATTACAGAATATTTTAAACACACTGGTGGCTCAACTGGTTAATGCTTTGGTTTAGGGTTCAAGCATCATCACTGCCAATCTGACACTGCTGGGCCCCCGAGTAAGGCCCTTAAACCATTTCTGCTGCAGAGGTCCAGTATCATGGCTGACCCTGCTCTCAGACCCCAACCTCCCCAGCTGGGATATGTAAAGAACAGGAAATTGCATCATTCTTTAAATGTATGTGAGAAAAATTCAGGCTTCGTCTTCATCGCTTTCTATTAAAGAATGCAGGAATGAAGATGAAGATGAAGACGAACTCTTTTATTGAAACCTTTTCTGTAATTTAAAGAATGTGTATAGTAAAATGCGTGCATTGTTTTTTTTATTTTTTAGATATTTCATTCAGTCTTTATTTAGATGCTTGTAAATAAATGTCTGTAAATAAGTTTCTGTATAAAAGCAAAATTGTATATAATTTTTTGGTGTAAAAACTCCTAATTTCATAAATACACATTGATTGTGTGTAAATGTGTATAAATATATCCAAAAACCATCTTTCCGGTCACAGTTATTTCCCACACAAATATATATCGATCACTAAACTACTCGACTGCACGCTTCCTTAACCTGCCTGCAGCTCGTTTATAAACTTCCGAGCTCTACGGCTTCCACGCCTGGGTAAACGTGATCAATCTGGGAATCTTATTACCAACAGACGTCACGCATGTGCGGCAGATCGATTTATGGATCGGCTGTGAGTTATCGACATGCAAAAGCTTAATGGCCGACTACACAGAACACTGAGGCGCCTAAAGAACTACAGGAGGCAGGAAGCAAGCACTGGTGTAGCTAAGAGCAGGGTTTGTGCTCTTTAATGAACAACAGAACATAAGACTGACACACACACACACACACACACACACACTCTCTCAGCCCTTCTGCCTTATTTCACACAAAACACCTATTGCGGATAATTGGCAACAGGCAAGGTTCGATTTTGTGTTATTTTGCACTGGCAGAGTTCGAGTGCTCCTCAGCAGTACTCTGTGTGTGTTTGCAATGATCATTAACACACTACACACATTACTCAAATCAACTCCATCTAAAAGCAGCGTTCAATATTAATGAATAATATGAACAGTGTACCACTGATGTTTAGATATCATAAGATTACAGAAGACTATGATTGGTTACTGATGCTGTGATTACATTTACATCTGGCAGATGCCCTTTCCAGAGCCCTTAACTGAGCAGTTGATAAGGTCCCTGCTCAGCAGTGGCAGCTTGCTAGTGCTGGTGATTAAACCCATGACTACCAGAGGATAGAGCACACAATATGGCCAGCCAGCTATCACACACTGATGTGTGACACCCTTTAAACTGAACACTTCTGGGATGAACTGGAACCCCGACTGAAACCCCAGACCTCCTCACCTCAACATTAGTGTCTGATCTCATTAATACTATTGGAACTGAATGATCAGATCCCCACAGTCACAGCACAATTTAGAGAAAACATGGAACATCTGGAATATTAAATGGGCAGGTGTTCCAATATGTTTGTACATAACGTGCAAGTTGCAGGAATACGAGCATCGCGTAAGTCACGTGACCTCCGATAACAGCATGATGATAAGAAAGGTGCCAGTCGCAGATTGCATGCATTAGGTTTAATCATTAGCCAGCTCGCAGGAGCTGCACCAGAGCTGCGTTTCTGTCCAAAGCAGCAGTGATTAAGTTTACATGAGTGTTCATGTATCCTTGTTTGTGTGTGTGTGTACACTCACAGCTGCACCAAGAGCTTGATCCAGGTCTGCGATAATGTCCTCCTCGTCTTCCAGTCCCACAGAGAGACGGATCAGCGCGTCTGTAATTCCCAGCTCTATCCGCTGCTCCTCAGACACAGAGGCATGAGTCATGATCGCTCTGTAAACCAACGGCAGACGGATCACGTTATTACACTGTTATTATCTGCCTCTGGATGAGCGAGTTAGAAGAGCCTCTGGACGCAGGGTAATTTGATTAGACAGACAAAATCATTTAGTTATTATAACAGAAGATAAGCAAGCAGGGACATATGATGAACTGGATGAAATTAAATATACAACACAATTCAAACCCCCCCTGACACACACACACAAACTTACACTCAGTTTAGGTATTAATATTATAAATATTAAAATAAGACCCACCCCCAAACTCCAGAGTGCACTGTCTAGCCTAAATACATATATTTAGCTCATAGCCAGCATCCAGGGTGTGTGTGTGTGTGTGTATGTGTATCTATCTATCAATCAATCAATCAATCAATCCATCCATCCAACCATCCAGACAAACAAGCTTTATTTTTCACCTGGATGGATGCATTTGTGGCTCTGATGGTTTTTGGCTTAGTCACTGAAGACTTTTAGTCTAGTTTTAGGCAGATATTTTATTTATTTACCTTTTTAACGCCCTGCCTGCATTAAACTGCACACTCGTTTACCTAACATACATGTTTTAGAATGATAAGAGGAGACCAGAGTAAAACACACACAAGCACGGGAAGAACATGTGAACTCCACACAGAAAGACCCCTGCACAGGAATCAAACCCGAGACCCTCTTGCTGTAAGGACGGTGCTAACCGTTAAAACACCCTACTGCCCCAGATCATTTAAAAAAATGTTTTTTTAGCTTCTTTTCAACCCGTTTAACTCGATCACATTAATACAAATTAGAGATCGACCAATTAATCAGTTTTGCCAATATTTTTTTTTCCAATATCGAATATCAGTTTTTGGGAAGTGGTAGCTCAGTGATTACAGTATTAAACTGATGACTGGGAGATTGTGGGTTTTAATCCCAGCACCACCAAGCTGCCACTGCCAAGTCCCAGAGAAAGACCTTTCACTTATTTTTTATTCAGCTGAACAACTGAGGGGAAAAGGGGAAAAGGGCATCTGTCAAATGGCAGAAATGTAACTATAAATGTAGGTTTCGGAATATTGGGTCCACTGATGTATGCTGCCATCTTAAGGGCGTTTTAAGAATTGCACACAGACACCTTTGGCTCTGCATTGTGAAGAGACTGAAAGTTTCCTATAACCCAGTTTTATTTTAAAAGCAGTACAAAGACACACTGAAGAGGCAAAGCTGTTTTTTGGTTTTATTTTTTAATTTATTGTAAAGTAATTTCTAATTTTTATTCTTTTGACTTTATTCGTTGGCCGTTTTTTTTAACCTAATCAAAACTTTTATTTAATAACCACTATTTTTTGTTGTTTCTCTTTTTTTCAGTTTTAGACTCGTCTATAATGGATAAGAGGTAGGATAAGAGGGTAATAAGAGGGTGTTCTGTTCTGTTTTGTGTTTGCGGTGAGAGAGTAAAATGACAGGAGAGAGTAAAATGACAGTGTGGTTAATTTAAAAATGTTTTTCATTTGGTCAAAAACATTTGGTTCGGTTCTGCATGTGCCATCGCTCACATGAGCTATAAATAATCATCAACAAAACACATTAATATCAGTCGATTCAATTTCCCTAAAAAGCTAATTAAAATTTGTGAAATCCCAGGCAAATAACGATTTTTCTACTCAACTTTTACACACTAAAATCGGAAGTTTACATGGTTTTGATCTCAGTTTACATGGCATTTTCAATTCATTTTTACAAATGCAAAATAGTGGCTTCAAATGTGTTCTATTAACTTTGGAAAAGACTTTTTATAGCAGCAAACTGGAATAAAATTTTCTCTGGAGCGGACGATAGAACGTGCGGTACTTACGGATGCTCAGCCAGACTCTCATAACCTCCCAGACTTTCAGCAAGAGCAAACATCTGAAAACATGAACAAAATCAGAACACTTGGATCAAAAGTTGTCTTTTCTCTACACACGAATAAAAAATGTAAGATTTATTTACAAACTGTAGAAAGTGTCTATAGAAATGTTCTATTTAGCAAAAACGACTGTGACGTCACCAAAGAATACAACACACCTCATAGCATAGTCCCGCCCCTAAAACTGATTGACAGGTTTCAGTGTAAGGCAAAGTAACCTCATTTTACATTTTGAAAGGTTCTTCTGTTTTACTAAAGCTTCAAACTACTATATTCCAGTAGGAGATGCTTTTCTGCTCACCGCGGATGTGACGATGGGTGTATACAAGTTCCTTTACACAACCTACTATTTAGTTTCAGAGAAATTGTGCCAGCTGTAGCCTCAAATTCCTCAAAGTTTGGCCAAATGATGAAGTTTCTCCAGACCTCCTTCTGCTCGGTTTTATTTATTTCACATTCTGAGATGCTTTTCAACTCAACACGGGTACAGGCTTCCCAAATCTCAGTAAAAAGACTAAGACAGCGCTTATTGGGTGGGGTTAAAATATCAGAAACTAGCAGGAGTTTTAGCAATGACATTAAGATCTCAAACTTTTCGTTCTCTACTCACCTTCAGGTTGTTGAGGAACGCAGTGGCATGTTCCAGTTTGCCTTTAATGTAGAAGGTGATCATTCCTGGGCAGCCTGTGCACTGTCTCTTCATCAGCTCATGCTGCGGGTGAGACGGCAGACCTATCGGAAAAATAAATTAAACAAGGTGTCATCCAGGATCATCACATGCTTTTACTTTTTCAAACAATACAGACCGATTTATGCTTTACAGGACAGTGTTTCTGAATACAGAAGCGCCCCCTAGTGGATATGGACACACAATACAACACACTACGAATGTTACAGAAGGCTAACAAGTTAAATAACAAAAAAGTTTGTTGCGTTTTTTTATTCCGCCTCTCTATTCACTGCTTCAGGGAATTTTTTTGCACAGGGTTCGAGTGAAATGTCATGATGTTTTCCTATACGGACAAATGAACAAAAAATCTGTTTACACAAAGAAGATTTATTTATAGATGATTGAGTTTACGAAATAGCAGGATTGCATGAGAAATCCCATAATGTTTGAGTCGGTATTACATCGAGTTAATATACACACCCAACCGTGAAAATAAAAGTCTGTGTAAACACCTCATATTTATTTTCCCTTTAACAGTATGAACTATTTTTATTTATTAATGGGTGGAAAGTGGTAGTTCAGTGGTTATGGTGTTGGACTACTAACCTGAAGATGTTTGATTCCTACGGCCACCAAGTTTACACTGCTTTCTTAAAAAAAGTTCACAACATGACAATTTTAGGGGCCCCCAGGGGTCTGTTTAATTAGTAGTAACAGTGTGAAATGGGTGTGGTAGAGGGCCCAAACCTAATATGCTTTCTTAGGGGCCTAAATTGCTAGCAGCGGCTCATAGTGCCATTTCAAAGATTCATTTGTTGCAGCTTGAATAAACACTTCTAATGAAATACGGTGCTGGGGTGAGATTTTACTCACCTGGGAAAATAACCTTGTCCACCCGGGGATCAGCCTCGAGGAACTTTGCTGCGGCCAGCGCATTCCTGAAGTGCTGCTTCATCCTCAGCTTTAGTGTCTTCAACCCGCGGTTACACAAGTAGCAGTCAAACGGGGATGGGATGGCGCCCAGAGCTAAACACCAAAACCAAACCAAAAATATATTACTTTCATTCAGGGGCAGTTCTAGGTTAGCTTTAGCCCCCTCGGTCTGGCTGGCTATGACCATTTAACAATGAAATTCTAGAACCGCCCCTGCTTCCATCAGCTATAGCGACTTTACTAAAACTACCTAACAGGATGTAGCTTTAACTCACAGTTCTGCAAAAACTTCAGTCGGTCATACAGGTCTGTGCGGGTCACAGAAATCAGTCCCATAACCACATCACTGTGACCTAAAAAACACAAAACATGTTTATATATTAATCTCCGGAGCTGAAATGACACATTACGCTGCTTTAATATTAACCAGACAGTTTATGTGAGGTAAAGTTTACCGTTCATGTACTTTGTGGCTGAGTACATGCACATGTCCGCTCCCAAAGCCAGGGGGCGCTGTAGACAACACACATTACAATCTATCAATGATACAGGTTTTTTAACAAGTTTACTAACAACATAAAATTAAATAAAAGTAAATTTTGTAGTTTTGCTTTGTTTAAAGACTCGATTCTGTACACAGGAAAAATGTCTAGAAAGGTTTAAGAAATAAAAGTCCTTTTTTCAAACAATTCTTTTTTAAATATACTATATTTTTATATTTATATTTAATGCCCTTTCCATTATTTCAGACAAGCAAATATCACGTTTTATTTACTCACATTTGTCTGATTTTTTTTTTAATCATGAGTCATTTTCACATGATTAATTTACTGGCATGACTTTTTTCCAATCACATGATTCATTTCATTATATATGGTTTTTTTTTCTCACTTTTTTTAAATTTATAATTTAATTGTCTTATATTGTTTATTTTTTGTGATTTTTTGTGTGAGTTTTTTTTTTTTTTTTTTTTTTTAATAAAAAAATGCACATTAACGCTAAACATAAAATATTGTAAACATTATTTAACAATTTAACAAGCCATTTTAAACTATTTTGCTAAACACTTTAGCGTTATTAGCATTGTTTTTCTAAACTGCTAATATCCAACTGTAAAAATTTACTAATAATACACATTTTATAATATTTAACATTTGTATTTTTTTACAGATGGCATCAATATCTTTATAATACAGTGTTTTTACCTAAAACTATGTGGTTGTTAAGATTTATTTCTAAAACTGCCATTTTTAACAAGTAATAAACTCGTAAAAACTCGATCTTGTGATTTAGATTTAAGTATAAACGCTACATTAAGTAATGAGGTGTCATTTGGAAAGGAGTCGACTCCGAGTTGATTCTTTTAGCTGCACTTCATTCGTTAATAACGTTTGTGCAAGCCGGTGGCAGCATCTCTCCGATCTGGATAAAGTACCTGGAAGTACGCGGACATAAAGGTGTTGTCAACAACCACGATGATGTCCTTGTTGTACTCGTGTGCGATTTCTGAGCAGGCTTTAATGTCCACAACCTTCATAGTTGGATTCGTTGGAGTTTCGATCCACAGCAGCTAACACAACGAAAAAAACATGATTGTTTTTCCT
This sequence comes from Bagarius yarrelli, assembly GCA_005784505.1. Lineage (NCBI taxonomy): Eukaryota > Metazoa > Chordata > Actinopteri > Siluriformes > Sisoridae > Bagarius > Bagarius yarrelli. Next base: position 329,369 of record VCAZ01000012.1, on the reverse strand, counting down.
GTTTAGTGATGAATCCGGGCAGGAAAAGTTTAAAGCATCAAGAAAAGGCTTGTTTTTTATTCGTTATAAAATAAACCTTGGTGTTAGGCTTTAGAGCGGCTTTTAACTCTTCCAGCTTGGTGAAGTCGCCGAAGGAGATGTCGTATCCCACCTCGGCGGCAATTTTTTTAAAATATCGATTAGTTCCTGAAAGAAATAAACAGATTTTTCAAAGCGTATTCTCATCCCATAAGTGGTAATGATCTCACATCAGCACAAGGCTCACCGCCGTAAACGTCGTTCATACAGACGATCCCGTCTCCAGACTTCAGCATGTGCACGATGGTCATAGTAGCAGCTAATCCAGACGCCAGAGCGACACCTACAGACGAACCAAAGCAAAATGCATCAGTCACAGTACGATTTACACATTTTAAGCTGATTTGTGTGTGTCTAGCCGATCAGGCCGATCAGATTCACACATGATTTTGTGTTTGTGGACTCACAGTGCTGAGCTCCATCCAGAGCAGCCACAGCTTTTTCCAGACAGTTCCGTGTGGGATTCCCGCTGCGGCTGTACTCATACCCCTGCAATCACAACAGCACAGGGAGTGAACACAGAGTGAATGCAGAGGGAACACAGAGTAAACAAGGGAGTAAACGCAGAGTGAACGAGGGAGTGAGCGCAGAGTGAGCGCAGAGTGAATGCAGAGCGAATGCGGGAGTAAACGCAGAGTGAACGAGGGAGTGAGCGCAGAGTGAATGCAGAGCGAATGCGGGAGTAAACGCAGAGTGAACGCAGAGTGAACTAGGGCTGTGTATGAGCCTCATGATACAATAGAAGCTGCTTTATAGTTTCTTCTATGTTTCTTTAGAGGCAATGGGCCGTATGCGTCAGTGACATCTACAGGAGCGGAGGAGGAAGTGGTTTAATACACACTGGAGGTTTTATTTAAATATTATGTAAACGTAAATCAGTTTAAAACGTAATTTCAATATGTATCAATACTCAAGGTTAGAATATCGATATACAAAAATTGGGATAATTAGCTATATCGATATTTTTACACAGCCTTAAAGTGAAGGTGAAGCAGAAACGCTGAACAGGAACCACTCGGATACCAGAGTTGGGCATTTTTGCTTAACACAAAAAAGGGTACAGTGCAGTTGTTAATCCTAATTTGCTTAACAAGGTCTTATAAATAATATTTGGGAAACATAAGGTAAACTTGAATAACGCCTGACTTTATTACAATCCTTTGGTAAATGCATAAGTAAATGCAATGTTTTATAGTAACATTAACACATAATAATTTAAAATATATTTATTTTTGAAAATATTTTGCTGAATATTTTAATTAGTCATCCTAAATCTTGATTAGACGTTTATTTATCATGAATCCTGATTGGACGATTATTTCTCCTGAACAATTAAATCGTTAATCCTCCCAAATTATGATTAGATAATTATTATTCCTGAATTCTGGCTGGTTTATGAATGCTTAATAATCCGGATTGGACACCTGATACACTTTAATACTGATTGAATAATTTAGTCTCCCAAATTATGATTGGATGACTGATTCACCTGAATTCTAATACGTTGATTGATCCTTAGAGGCCTTATTTACTGGGCCCAATTAAGTCACCACCAATAAGGATACAATATGGCAACACTGGGCCAAAACCCCACCCAATATGGCAAAATTAACTAACCAACCAGCAAATGCACTGGTATGGCAAACTGGCCAAAACCCCACCAATATGGCAACACTGGGCCAAAACCACCCACCCAATGGGCCAAAAAACCCAAACCCACCCAACATGGCAACACTGGGCCAAAAACCCACCCAACATGGCAACACTGGGCCAAAAACCCACCCAACATGGCAACACTGGGCCAAAAACCCACCCAACATGGCAACACTGGGCCAAAAAACACCCCAATATGGGGGCCAAAACCCACCCAATATGGCAACACTGGCACCACCTCAAAATTGCAACATGGGCCAAAAAAACCACCCAATATGGCAACACTGGGCCAAAAACCCACCCAACATGGCAACACTGGGCCAAAAACCCACCCAACATGGCAACACTGGGCCAAAAACCCACCCAACATGGCAACACTGGCAACCTGGGCCAAAAACCCAAAAAACCCACCCAAATATGGCAACACTGGGCCAAAAAAACCCCAATATGGCACCCAATATGGCAAAAACACCCAATGGCAACACTGGGCCAAAAAAAACCACCCAATATGGCAACACTGGCAACACTGGGCCAAAAAACCCCAATGGCATGGCCACTGGGCCAAAAACCCACCCAACATGGCAACACTGGGCCAAAAACCCACCCAATATGGCAACACTGGGCTAAAAACCACCCAATATGGCAACACTGGGCGGGTAAACACAGAATCTGGCAACACTGGGCGGAAAACAACCAAATCTGGCAACACTGGGCGGAAAACCCTCTCAATCCGGCAACACTGGGCGGAAAACCACCGAATCTGGCTACACTGGACGGGAATCACCCAATCCGGCTGCAGACATTTGTACTCGAAATGTAAATGTATCTTGTAAAAATCAGACTAATTAATTAATTGATTGATTTAGCAGTGAGCAGTTCTTTATTAGATCTAGATAGATAGATATTTCATTTCGATTTGTTTTACACCACAAGCAATACTTTCAAATCATTCTGTTTTATTATAATTTAATAATTTTTTATAAATAAACAATTATATCTTATAACAGTTATTTCAGACATGATTTCCACGATTCTTTTTATATAATTCATTTACCACAAGTGATTCTTTTTTTTTTTACATGATTCATTTACCACAAGTGATTCTTTTTTTTTTTTACATGATTCATTTACCACAAGTGATTCTTTTTTTTTTTTACATGATTCTTTTACCACAAGTGATTCTTTTTTTCACATGATTCAATTAACATGTTGCTTTTCTGAGAGTTCGTTTACCTTTGGTGATCTGATTCATGTGTCATTTTTACATGATTCATTTATGACATTCACATAAAATAAAACATGATTTTTTTTTTTCTTTCTGTGCAATATTATAAATTTTTATTTAGATTTTTTCTTGTGTAATTACGTTTTCCCACAGTTGATCCACAGTCACATATCTTTTCATATTTCAAACTTTTATTATATTAAACATTCAACTGTTTTTAAGTCTAATAAAGTAGTTAGTTTAACACATATTAGAGAAGTTATTACTATAATTAAACCACATATTTGCATATGTAAATTATGTAAAAGAAAAAAAAATGCCTTAAGACAAAAGAACTCTCCCACACCACAGGCCACACGTGTAAATGTTAACAAAAAGAAAAAACTATACGTGTCGAATCATATCCCGTTCCTCCATAAACAACGCTCCTATTAGTTAAACCAGTTGTGTGAGATCCAGACATTGTTCAAACAACAATTACTCATTCAGGGGACAAAAAGCCCGACATCCAATAATTATACACAATTCTAATGACTTTATAAACAAACTTGTTTGACACAAAAATGTGTTAAAATACAAAGCTGAAAACTTGCCACGTCACTCGAATTACCTTTGTGTGTGTGTGTGTGTGTGTGTGTGTGTGTGTGTGTGTGTGTGTGTGTGTGTGTGTGTGTGTGCGCGCATGTTTGCATTTGAACAGGCACTTTTTAAACTAGTTAGGTCACCGTAGGCAAGAACAGACAGACAGGTCTGACCATTAGGGTGAAAAACCTCATCATTTAGCTGCTTTCCTTATAATTAAACTGCGGTACTTTTACTTAAGTTGTTAAAAAAATACAATTATTCGACTTTGCTAAAAAAAAACACTAACATAAGGAACTTTAGTAACTAAAGAACTGACTAAAAATTCCACAGCAAAAACAACCTCGACTCAACTAGACTTCAGCACAAAAAACAGCCCATAATTCCTGAAATGAGATCAACGTCTGTCACCTGATTGGTTTACACACGGAAGAACTTTGGAATGCAGTAACTGAATTATTTCTTTAAAGGCAATACTCTTTTTTTCTAATTTAATTAAAGTAATAACTTAATTTTTATTATAAACAATTAATTTACCTTCTTTAGATTATTTAAACAGCCGATTCTCACGTTTCATTTATCAACACAAAATTATCCGACAATTTAATTACTTTTGTGAGTAAATTGTCCCCCGCACGACATGTCATTTCTCATGATTCATTTACCGACACGTGATCCTTTCCTACATAAATCATTTTGTTTAAAGGGGGGTGGGGGCTAACTAATTGGACCCTCTGTAAAACAATTATTTGCTAAATCGGTTTAGATCAGTATCGCTAACATGGATCAGTGATTCACGCACATAATCTGCCTCCTGAATCACAAAAGAATCAAGTGAACTTATTTGAATGAAGTAAGTGAGACTTTGTTCTATAATCTAAGATCTTGTGTTAAAGTTTAAGCAGTCTAAAAACATTATAGAACTTTTCCACAGAAACAGCTATTTTTATTGGACAGAATTAGCAAATATGCATAACGGTTAATGCTAATGGCCTGAAGGTGTTAGGAACCTTTTAATAACAAGAGTTTTTGAATTAAATTTCCAAACATACTTGTTGCTCGACCAGTTCGAGTAACGTTTCGTCACACCCTCAAGTTGCTATTAAAACCCAGACAGCTTTAGGTCGAAAGTCCACCTGCAGTTACCTCATTTAACTCTGTGTGTACTGATCCATCACCAGATCCTCCTCTACTCGTAACCAATCACAGATCAGACCCACTTCTTATCAGCTACACTCTCATTTGGGGTCATTTTTTTCTCCATGACCTTTAAATAGGGCTGAACAATATATTAAAATTATTGAAATGTCGCAAACTAACATTTACATTCACAGCATTTGGCAGACGTTTTTATCCAAAGCGACTTACATTTATCTCTGTTATACAGCTAAGCAATCGGGGGTTAAGGGCTTTTGCTCACAGGCCCAACGCTGGTGGCTTGGTGGTGCTGGAACTCAAACCCTGGTCTTTCTGGTATCAGTCCAACACCTTAACCAAATGTGCGGATTGTGATAGTTAGATGGGTTAGTTGGGATATCCAGGCGATAAAAGCGGCAAAAACAAAGAAACACCTTAAAACATGGCAGCATTTGGATTTTAAAAAGGATAAACACATGCAGACTGATGTTCTAGAGGTGTAAAATATTTTACCTTTATGTGACCGTCCTAAACTCATTGGAGTGTGATTATTACATAGATCACATGTTTACTGTTCATCACATTAGGGTGATGAACTTATTATGGTTATTGTACATTCAAGTCACTATCGAGGTTTATTACACTTACTTATCGTGGTTTATTACCCATCGCAAAAGCGTGTGAATATCACTTATTTAACGTGGTTAATCGATCACGTTAGGGTGTGACGATCACCTCTTTATCATGGATATCGAGTATGGTTATCACATACCTAACATCGCTTGGGGGGGGGTCTGTTTAATAAAGTAGTAACAGTGTGGAATGACTGTTATATTCTTTAAAAGGGCCACAAATTGCTCGCGGCTCCTCTGGTGGGTACCACCTAATTAACATAGTTTATTATAGGGTGTGACTATCACTGCTTTATTACCAAGGGCAGGGTGGCTCAAATGGTTAAGGTGCTGAGTTGTTAATCTGAAGACCAGAAACACCTGGGTTCAAGCCCCACCTCCGGCAAGTCAACCACTGTTGGGTCCTTGAGCAAGACCCCTAACCCCTCCTGCTCCAGGGGCGCTGTATCATAGCTGACCCTGCGCTCTGACCCCCAACTTACTAAGATGGGATATGCGAAAAATGCATTTCATTGGCTCTGTACACGTACCTTCCACAATGAATTGAATATACTTATTATTGTTAATGTTTATTTAACTCCAGTGTGATCATCACATACATATAGTTATTTTCTATTATGTTTGGTTGTGATTATAATCTACTTATCATCTGTATTACAAGTTATTATCACTTATATAGCAAGTATTTTATGTTGGATGTGATTATAAATACTTATGTCATATGAGGGAATAATTGTAACGCACTTGGCTAGCTGATGTCACATGGCAGTATGTTTAGGATCTACTTAACATTTGTATCACCGGTCGCATTAATTTGTGATTATAACCAGAGCTGAATAGAAAAGGAAACAATTTTTCTTCTTTAGGAACAAGTACAAAACCTGAGTAACATTTTTTCCCTGTAGTAAAAAAATTGATTGGACAGTGTGTTCATGTGTTTATTATAAAAAGTTTACTATGTTAGAAGAGTTTGTTAGGGGAAAAATTAAACAAAGACATCTTTCAGAATCAACCAGAGTGATTTTTACAGCAGGAGTGTCCAATCTCGGTCCCGGAGTGTCGGGGTGTCCTGCAGAGTGTAGCTCCACCTTGCCCTAACACACCTACCTACCTGTAAGTTTCGAGTAAACCCAGAAACACCTTGATTAGCTGGTTCAGGTGTGTTTAATTAGAGTTGGAGCTAAACTCTGCAGGACACCCCGACCCTCCAGGACAGAGTTTGATTAGCTGGTTCAGGACCGAGTTTGGACACCGCTAATTTATAGTTATCTGTATTATACCCCTCAGACTTTCAGTTAATAATTTGTAGGCTAGGCGTGGCATTTATATATACCGATGGATAGATAGATTTTTCGTCTCAAAACGTGTCAATTTTTGGAGGTTTATCGAAGAGATATAGACAGACTTACGGTGTGTTTTCCAGGACTAAACTGTTTAAATGTGGTGGAAAGTGAAATCGGAGGCACCACCGCCATGGAGCTCCACTGCTCGGGTTCCTGTCCAGCGTGAATCGCGTCCGTGGCGAATGAGCGGAACTCCGGGCAAAATCCGGCAAAACACTCGCTATTGTCTGAAGCCATGAATGAAGTGTTGCTCTGTGGTTCCTGGAGGAGCTGGAGAAGGGTTGCTGGGGGTTCCTGAGGGTTCCTGACGGTTCCTGAGATCTGCTGATGAAACGTGCTCTGCCGGTTACGCTTTAAAACGGATGTGCAGCGACTCAACAACTGACCAATCACTGTATCCGAAACCTAAAAGCTTGACGATGATTGGTCGGGCCGCGGGGGCGTAGGTGTGATCATATGACTGCAAAAGCACGCTGTCCACTTTTGTCATTTTAACTCAGTTGTGCTTTTTGTGCGGTTTATATAAATAAAATTAAAACCACACGTCATGTTCTTATTTAACTAAAAAAAAAAATTAGGAAGATATATTTTTATCTATGACAGCATTTTATTTCTAATAAAAATCAGGAGATATTTTAAATGAATAGATTTCTAATAATTTTTATTACTTCAAGCTTATAAATAAAAACGATGTATAATAATAAAAGTGATGGGTGAATATTACAGGATTTTGTACACTATTTTGTGTAAACTAGAAAGAATATTATGTAAAAATCCCAGCAGAAGATCAGCCGCTTCTGAAACACCTAAATCCAAAACCAATCTACGGGTAAAGCTACACAGAAATCACCTTCACATTTCCGCCATTTAGCAGTCACTCTTATTAGGACTAACTTACATTTATCTCTTTTTTATACAACTGAGCAATTGGGAGTTAAGGGCCTTGCTTACAATCCCATCAGTGGCAACTTGGCAGTGATGGGAATCAAACCCCAATCTTTCAATTAGCAGCCCAACATCTTATCCACTGAGCTATTACATCATTCTGCTGTTAAACAAAAGTTCCTGATCTTCATCCTCATGCTGAGTTGTGCTGCTGCCACATGTTTGGCTAATTTAGGCAACTGCATGTATGAGCAGATGTATCTTAAACGTTGGTTTAATGTTTTCTGTATGCTGAGACGTTTTTAGAGACTATAGTGTACTGTATGTTGTAAGCGTTCTTTTTTACCTCTTTAATTAACCAGCTTATAGATCAGACTTATTGCATTTACTGGGAAACAAACATCTTAAAGGAGGAAGTAAATTCTGATGATCTTGGGCTTTAAGAAAAGAGTTCCTCAGCTACCCCCATTGAGAAATGTTCTGTGTAGAACTTAGGAGTTTTACAACTTTGATTAATGCCGCAGATTGAAATGTTGTTGTTGCTGTATTAACCAATTCTTCACAAGAGCTTGCACATAATAACGCAACGTGTGGATCTAATGAGGTTTTGTAAAGAAAGGAGATGTTTATGTAATGTTTCTAGACTTAAGAGTGACACCTTCCAGTCAATCATAAAACTTCTTCTAACAGAAATGAAGAAACTGTTGTGTTTCTTTTCATCTTTTTAACAGAGCGACAATAAAACTTCAGAAGAACAAATCACACAATTAGAAAGCAAGTTTTGGACACCAAAATGTCTGAGTCACACAGTCGTCTAGAATGTCGTTGTACTTAAACCATGTTCCAGCATGACAAATCCCCTGATCTTCATGAAGACAATGCTGTGTTCTGGATGTTTTGCAGTGGAAAAAATTTTGAGTCCTGATTCTGATGCAATCACTTTAAACTGGAACCCCGACTGAACCCCGGATCTCCTCACCTCAACATTAGTGTCTGATCTCAATAATACTATTGGAATTGAATGATCAAATTTTCTTGATCTAGTGAAAAGACTTTCCAGAAGTGTGGAGATGATTACAGAAGGAAGAGTGAGATCACATCTGAAATAAAAAAAACAACAACATATAGACAAAAAAACATATAGACAATAAAGTGTATCCTACATGGCATGTTCAATCCGGAATACACCTGTCAGGTACCAACCAAATGTGATGCTAATTACACAGCGACACAACTGAAACAATGCCCAACTTCGCTCAACAGGACCAGTTTACATAATGCTAACACTGTAACTTTGTTAGCCTGAGGAAATAATTTTCATATTCTTTAAAACAGGACACGGTTTTACACAGTCATTGGTTAGTTAACATACATTTACTGTTACAGCATATGGCAAATGTCCTTATTTAAAGTGACGTACAGTTATATCTTTTATACAACTGAGCAATAGGGGGTTTGCTCAGGGGCCCAACAGTGGAAACTTGGTGGTGCTGGGAATCGAATCTTTTTATTAGCAGTCCAACACCTTAACCGCTGCACTGCCATTATCATGTGAAGGGGGGGATCTGGCTAAATTCCAGACTGCATATGGCACACAAAACAGGAAACTCTGGAAAGTTTGGAAGTCGTCGCTTGATTGGTTGGACTTTAACCAATTTCCAGAAGATTTCTAGGGAACTTTTTTTCGTCTTAATGCTGTACGTCACTCATGAAAGAGGAAAGTTGTCGTGTTCCCAGCTGTGAGCGTTTATGATGATCAGCTAATAAAAAAAAGCTGTGATTGATCCATTTACATGTCTTTCAGACGCTAGTACATAAAAAAGGGAGATAGGATTAAATAATAGCTCTTAAAACTGGGGTAACTACTGTATGCATCAAACTCCAAGATCAAATCTCACAAAAATCCTTAAATTGACAAATAAATAAACAGGATGATGTGTGGATCATGAGCTTCTTTCACACCTACTAAAAACACACTCATAGACGAGTTGGCAGCACTAAAATGACCACTAGGCATGAATGAAAGTGTGTGTGTGCTTACTGATCAGATATTGTACCATCTTATACCGAAAAAAGTCTACTTAAAGTTTATTTTATGACGTAAACTGAAGTGCAGTAAAGTATAAATCCAGAGTGTCTTTTCTGTAATGAGTAACTAAGATCAGTGGTCCAGTGGTGGACTTATAAGTGAACTGTTCTAACACTTTATCAGAATAAATCAGACACTTTCTTAGTTTATAATATTAAACTTTGATGAATGTCGACTTTATTTGTACTATAGCTAGGCTGAGAATTATTCTGTAAGTCGATTTAAAGAGACAAGTTCTATTAATCTAGAACACGTTTTATCATGAAAATCCAATTTGAAGTCAACTGAATCATTTATTCATTCATTCATTCATTCATCTTCTATACCCGCTTATTCCCAAATTGGGGGGTAAAATAAAACAGAAGTTTCTATTTGTAAAAATGACAATTCTTCTGTTCCTTAAGGCTTCAGTAATAAACCAGTCGCTCCAACACTGCCATATTCACTACCTGTTGATGTAAACAGAGTTAAACTTAAGACTTTTAAAAGCCTTTTTAATACCAACTCATATAAAATGTTCAGTTCCACCACTTTGATACCCAGTGATAGTTTTTAAGTAAAGTCATATTTTTAGGAAATAAAACTGCCGTCAACTAAACTGAACAGATCTCACAGGTAACTCCAATATGGCCGCAATCTGGGTAACAGGCCAAAATGCTTTATTACCATATGGGGGAGTTCTAAAAAAAAGTTTTAGATTTAACTCGACTAGTTTTATTTTGTGCAGTTTTTCATTTTGTATAAATTTTCTACAAATAAGATTGTATGCCAAATAGACTTCACTCAACTTTACTATAACTCGTGTATAATACAAGTATATTTCAGTATCATTTTATTTAGTAAATATTTATCAGTTTGTCATAGTATTTTTTTAGTATTTATTTAGGTTAAGATGAATATACTAAGACTAGACTTGAATAAACTTTATTTTTGTAGGAGAAGCGTGTGTAGCTGCATGCCATCGCGGATCGACACTGCACACATCCTCAATTTATTTGAACATAAACATTCATGGACTTTGGCAGATGCCCTTTATCCAGAACAGCAGATGAACATCTTAGCCGTCAGCTAGCACATGCACGCTTTATTGCCCTATAGATAGTGAAGATGCCTATAAGAGAAAGGCAGTGAGTGTTAACAAAAGTGTTACAGCTCCAACAAGTCATTTGAGTCGTAAAAGGCTGTATCTCCTGTCAGATTTTAGTTATTATTGTTCATGTTTAACAAAAGCGAAACTAAAAACAAACATTAGTCAAGAAAAGTTAAATGTTCTATTTTGAGTCTTTAGGGTTTCTGAAAGCAAATGAATGAATGTTATAGATTGGAAGGTTATCATGACACTGTGTAATTTTAAAGTAAAACACTTTAACAAAGTTCTGTTATCGCCTTGGCATCAGGAGTCACACGCCCATCATTCATATATCACTCTACTGCACTAACACCTGGTTTCTGTTTCATCGGTGAGAAACTGTCAGATTACGTCCAAACCTTCATTTCCCAATCTAAACCTCTAGGATTTATAGACTATTGTGGATAAATATCACACGGACAATTTGCACTTGATAAAAATGTGCACTTCAGATTATGGAACTCAAAGTGGAGCAGAAATTTCTAGCTCACATGTAATTCTAGGCATTTCGCAACAGAATGACAATTTAACCAGTTTAACAGGATCCAATGGACCTGTCAGTTAAATTCATACAGTATTTGTTCATTTACATGCATTATTATAATAAAATTATAATAATAAATTAATATTAAAATGCAAATTTACACTGGAAGCTTTGCATTAGAGATGACTGAATTGTTTCTGTCCTGGGAATAATACTGCTCTCTGACTATAAATGAAAGACTGTCAGGCACATTGTGACGGTTGAACCTGTCCCACTTGACAGTTCAACTTTAAGAGACACCAGATACACTGCCCATCTAAAAAAAAGTCACACACTTTAATATTTATTATTTAATATATTTGGACCACTTTTGGCTTTGATTACAGCACTCAATCGTCGTTACGATACACTTCTGCAATGTCAACATTTATCCCCGTCCAGAGTTGCATTAATTATTCTCCAAGATCTTGTATTGACGATGGGAGAGTGGGACTGCTGCGCAAAGTCTTTTCCAGCACATTCCCAAGATCTTCAATATGGTTCAGGTCTGTGTGTTCATGTGTGTAAATGATGCCTCATGCTCCCTGATTCGCTTTTTCACTATTTAAGCCCGATGAATCCTGGAACTGTCGTCTTGGAATCTGTCCGGACCACCAGGGAAGAAAAAATCCATTAGGAATATTACCTGGTCATTCAACATATTCAGGTAGTCAGCTGACCTCATTGTTTCGGCACTTAACATCGTTGAACCGAACCAACCTGCAGCAACCCCAGATCACAGCACTGCCCCCACAGGCTTGTCTGGTAGACACTAGGCATGATGGGTACAATACTTCATGCACCTCTCTTCCTCCCCTGACATATCTATTACTCTGGAACATGGTATATCTGGACTCATCCGATCACATGACCTTCTTCTATTGCATCCGCGTCCAATCTTTATGTTCCATAGCAAATTTAACCCTTTTTTTCCGATTACCCTCACTGATTAATGGTTTTCTAAAGTCCAAATCCCTTGAGTTTACTTTGCATTGCGTGTGCGTGTAAATGCTCTTATACAACATCTGATTTCACCAAACGTGTACGTCTTCACCGATTATACAAGAATTTTTTCAGACCACATTTGGAAGATGATGGTTCCTCACTATCCTTCCAGTTTTTATTAATGCATTGGTCAGTTCTTAACCCAATCTTATTGGTTCAGTATCTCCTTTGATGTTTTCTTTGCTTGATGCAGGCCAATAATTTAACCCTTCTGAAGGAGATTAACATATTTTCTACGATCACAGGATGTGTCTTCCTACACGGTTGTTAAAGAAGTGAGAAGCTTCTCGCTGCATCAGTTACGGTTAAATAATTTGGTTTTCAGCTGAAACAATCATCCATCAGCCAGTTGGTGACTTTTTTTTTGGAAGGGCAGTGTATCAGGTATCATATTAATGTTCATAGTAAAGCTTAGTGATCATATCCAGAGAGGTACCATATAAACAGAAACAGACCCGGAATACATGGAATATCTGGGAATTTGAAACAGGACTATATAGATTATATCTCTAAAATAAAAATGTAATCTGGATTATCAGAAATATATCCAAAAAAGATATTTAAGGGATTATATTCCCCTATATAAGTTAGGACTACTAAATACATCTCTAGATTATTATTTTATACCTTGACACTATTTAGAAAGGATTTATATCTATAGATTGACAGGTTTAACCCAAATCTTATATATCAAGAGATTAGAGTTTTATTGACCTCCTATTTTACGCAAAGAAAAATTGTCATGTCATTATGGGTTACATGGATTTTATCCAGATAGGAATTAACAGTATTATATGCAGATATTGAATAATATCTATATTGCAATAAATTTTATTAGTGATTATTATAATCTGGATATAATTCCGATAATACTTTATTTTGTTTATAATTAATTTTATTATGAATTATATCCATATTATAATACAGATTTAGGGATTATATCTAGATATAGAAGATATAAAAACATCTTTCTGGATAATCTATCTGGATGTTTTAGGGATTAGATGGAGTCTGTTAGGATTATATCTGTATTAGGACTTTACTGTATGCATGTGCATGGGCAGTATTCCTACATCAAACTCTGGATCCACCTGGATAAATCTGTTAATAAAAGCAGGAGATGTCTGGACAGGGAATTATCAGGATTATATTCTGACTAGAATTATCTGTATTATAAAAGGACATGAATCTTCAGGATAAGAGATGATTGGGATTATGTCAGGATAGGGATTATTTGGATTATATTTGATTTAGATTCTAATTTATTAAGAAATCTGGATAAGGATGATCAGGATTATGTCTGAAAAGTGGATTATCCACAGGAATCAATTAACCAACTGAATCAAAAACAACACAGAATGTCAAAGTAGTCAACTATAATAAACTGATTATCTATCCAGATCACAGAAGCACACATGAAGACCTTAAATCATTTGAACTAGATCCAGAACTGAGACTCGATCAGGTTTAAACGGGATCTCGGTCCCGCAAACCGATTGTCTGTTTTTTCAGCACTGTTATCACACAGGCTCAGCCCTCGTTAAGCAGGTTAACCGTGTAGATATCGTTCCTTCTCTGCGTCGTGATCGGAATCTGTTGACGGATGTCTGCTAGGTACTGCAGGTCTACAAGAGAAACAAAACACATGAGAACAATGTTCTGAAATCTTTATTCATCATTCGATAAACCTGAATCACCCAGAGTCGCAGTAGAAACTGGAAAACTCACCGATATCAGCGTAGACTACGCTTTCGTCCGAGCCTGCTTTTGTGATCACTTCACCCCTGCAAGAGCAAAATAAAAAATATTTTAAAAAAAATTTGCGTAAAGACCCTCAACCTCTCACCCAGCACATAAACTGGTCTTCCTTCAACCCTCGTTCAGGTGCCTACAGACCAACATCAGCTGGTCTGGGAATATGCTCCGGACGTGCCTTCCCTGCAGTCAGTTACACCTCGTTAGTGTACCTTTAACACCCCTTTGTTTTGCCTTTTGTATCCGTCTGAACTCGAGATAAACAATATTTTGCATTTATTTAATTTAATATTTTTTAAAATCATAATGTATTATTTTATATACATTATCAAAATACTACAAAAAATGACACCACAACCTAAAAAAGATAGATATTTTAATGTGCAAGAATTATTTTTATGTTATTCAAGTGTTTCCCGTTTGTTTAGCTGAGCAAAGACATTGCAGGTTATTTATTTTTTTTTAGATTTAGATTCCTCTATTTATTTTGCTGTAGAAAGAAAGAGCTGTTTGTTCAGTCCTGTTATCAATATTAGATCAAAAACAGAAGCAAAGCAATAAAAAAAAAATCGGTTATCGCTCACAAACATGCAAAAATTGACATCGGTATCGGTTTTAAAATCAATTTCGGTCGTTCTCTAGAATAAACTGTGTTATGTGTTGTTGTTTTTTTTGTTTTTGGCGTGTCCGATTTTTTTAATATACGCTGTGTGAATATTATACATTTTTTCACCACCCTTTGCAAATAGCACCCCATCCTGTGGGCAGCAGGAAGTCCTTGTTTCCTGTTTAGTTCATTTATTTCTTACCTGTTCAGGCTGCCTGACACCTGTAAAATAGAAATGACCTCATGATGCGTTTTCTCGCACTGAAAGCAAGAGGTACTAACCACGGGTTAACGACCGAGCTGTAACCCCAGGCCACGTAACTGGCGCTCTCGTCTCTGGCCGGTGAAGCCGTGGCCACGTACACCTGATTATCCAGTGCCCTGTCACAGAGTAACACGAGATGAGACGCGGACATGCGAGCAGACAACACCTAAACGATAAAGAGACGGCGAGGTTACGGACCGGGCTCTCTGGAGCAGCTCCCAGTGAGCGGGACCGGTGGTCAGGTTAAAGGCTCCAGGGTAAACCAACAGCTGACAACCTGCACAGCAAACAAGAGCGGAGAGAAAAAGTAAAGACAAACCATATGAGACATTCTTTCCCTGGTTTCTCCAGATGTGAACCACATATACAGTATGTCACTTTTGTTGCCAGGGGTTTAGACATTAATGGCTGTGTGTTGAGTTTTTTTTGATGGGACAGCAAATTGACACTGTTACACAAGCTGTACATTCACTACTTTACATTATAGCAGAGTTTCATTTCTTTAGTGTTTTCACATAAAAAGATATAATAAATATTTACAAGAAATTTAAGGGGTGTAACTCACTTCTGTGACATACTGTATGTGTATGTATGTGTACTGTATGTGTATATGTGTATATATATATATATATATATATATTCTATATATATATATATATATATATATATATATATATATATATATATATATATATATATAATAATAAAAAAAGAGTGGCTCGTAGACCAGACGCTCAGACCGTGTATAGTTACCCTTTGAGGAAGGAGTCTCCAGTGTCAGAGCTTTTAGAACAGTTGCTGTGAGTTTATGCACAGATTTACAAATCTCTCACACTCGACTGTAAAACTTATCGTGAAGAAATAACACCGATTTATTTTGTTTAAAAGAAGAGTTAAAAGAGGGTTTTATACAATACTTCAAATCACAAACAAAAACACAGTGTACATACACACAGTCTGCTGTTCTGAATTTATTTATTTTACTCTTCTTCAGTCTCTGACCCTCCTTCAGTCTGACCCTCCTTCCTGACCCTCCTTCCCGACTGACTCCTCCTTCCGTCTGACTCCCTCCTTACCGTCCTGACTCCTCCTTCCGTCTGACTCCTCCTTCCGTCTGACCCTCCTTCCGTCTGACTCCTCCTTCCGACTGACTCTTCCTCAGTCTGACCCTCCTTCCGACTGACCCTCCTTCCGTCTGACCCTCCTTCCGTCTGACCCTCCTTCCGACTGACTCTTCCTCAGTCTGACCCTCCTTCCGTACTGACCCTCCTTCCGTCTGACCCTCCTTCCGTCTGACCCTCCCTCCGTCTGACCCTCTTTCCGACTGACTCTCCTTCCGTCTGACTCTCTTCCACTGACTCCTTCCAACTGACTCTTCCTCGTCTGACCCTCCTTCCGTCTGACCCTCTCCGTCTGACTCTTCCTCAGTCTGACCCTCCTTCCGTCTGACCCTCCTTCCGTCTGACTCTTCCTCAGTCTGACCCTCCTTCCGTCTGACCCTCCTTCTAAATGACTTTATTCTAAAAAGTAAATGCACTCATTTGTCACATTTTTTTTGCATATCCCAGTTAGGGAAGCTGGGGTCAAAGCGCAGTGTTAGTTATGGCACAGCGCCCCTAGAGCGGGAGTGGTTAGGGGTCTTGCTTAAACACCCAACAGTGGCAAACTGCGGGCGGTGACGCTTGAACCTATTCGAACCTTTAATCTATTTGACCCCACTTGATTTCATTTCATTTCATTTGACTATTTGATTTGATTAGTTTAGTTGGGACGGTGGTAGCTCTGGTAGCTCAGCGGTTAAAGTGTTTGATTGCCGTTTACAAAATTGTTGGTTCAGTTCCCTGCACCAGCAACTGGCCACTGCTGGGCCCCCGAGCAAGGCCCTCGATTAGATTATAAAAAATTATAAAAAATAAAACTAAAAAAAAAAAAAGGGGTTTAATGTCTGTAGATTCGCTGTGTGTAATATTAATATACAGATTATATATATATCACATATCTGTAAAATAAAGCAGTAATAATTCGTTTAATGAGTAAATTTAGTGTTTATGAGTATGATTAAATACGGATATTATGAATATTAATGTGTATATTTATATTTTATAGGAGTATTAAGAATTAAAGCTTCTCTCTTTCCTCACATTATAAAATGAATCTCTTTCCCTTTGTTTTCGGAGCTTTAAGCACTACGGAGCGCTGATCGTACCTTTCCTCGCGTAGATCTGTGCGAGCTCTGCAAAGCGAATGTCATAGCAGATCCCGACTCCCACTTTACACAACGCTGCAGAAACACACAGACACACACACACAAAATAACTACACACTTTAATGAAAATAAATAATTCCAAATTCATTGTAACACACAGAAACCCAATGGGGGGTGGGGGGGTGGGGGGGGGGGGTCCCTCACTCACGGGTTTCAAACAACGGATAAACTGCTGCCTGGACTCAGAGTCTCCGACTCCTGGAAACGGATTTTTCCTGGAACGTCGATGTCGAACAGATGAATCTGTTAAGAGAAAAAAAAAAAAGAGAGAAAGATTTTATAATGAAGCAGAAAAAAAAAATGATGTGAAGCTGTGAGACGGGAAATAAAAGTCTTTTTTAATTAAGAACATTTTATCCAGGTTAATATTATTTTTATGATGTCATCTATTTAATAAATGTAATTTATTATTAATAATTATTTCAGACAATCATATTTAATCCAATATTTTAAACATATTTTTCTGTTTAAATGGTCTTTTTTTATTTATTTATTTATTTATTTATTTGGGTTTATTTGAAGTCGAGTTTTTCGTTATACAAACATTTCCGATGCAGGACTCACTCGTTTAATGTTAAATTATTTTTACTCAGTGTGTATAAATAATGATAATAATAATAATAATGAAGTGTGTGTTAAAAATAATAAATAATATTCTGAAGTTAATTTAAGTTAAAAGAATAAAATATAGAGTTAATTATAACGCAGATTATTTCACACCTTCCTGTGTTTAAGCAGTAAATTTCCATCAGGACCAAAAAACCGGGCAAGTGTTTAAAGAGTTTCCCCCTCATCCTGCTCCGGGATAGAACCTGAAAACAGTTCACACACACACACACACACACACACACACACACACACACACACACACACACACAATAAATATAAGAACAAAAACAACACAAACTAACCATGACACACACACATGCATTAGCAAAAATAATTACGACAACACACACATCGACATTAATAAAAACACACATACACAACAACCATAAAACACACATACACACACCCTCAAGAACAACAATAAAATAAAAAAAAAAAAACATACGTTAATAATAACAATATAAACGCACACAATCAAACTGAGTTAACCAGAATAACACATTCTCTCCCTCTTACACTTACACTCACACACACACACACACACACACACACACTAACCATGACACTTAAACACATATCACCAATAACAACACACACACTAACCAGAACACTAATACACATATCAACAATAATAACACACACACTAACCATGACACTCATACACAACAATAATAACACACACACACACACACCTATGGTGTTAAGTGTTAAGAGGGTGTATAAGGTTTTTACCCCCGATCAGATAAATGTCACACTCTTTGGCGAGTTGCTGCAGCACCTGCGTCGTCTCTCCGGGGATTTTCTCTGCATATTCTGCAAAATAACTTGTCCCGTATGGAGAGTTAAAGCATTCCTACACACACACACACACACACACACACACCACACACACACACACACACACACTGATGTAATTCTTTGTTCTGTCTAAATCCTATAAATGTTAAAATGATTTCTATGGGATATTAAAACCTTTACTGGTGATTTTAGTCAATATTTTCTCTGAACCCTGATTATTATTATTATTAAGAAAATAATGACGATATTAATAATGATGATGATGATGATGGTGATGATGATGATTTAGGTGAGGGGTTCAGGCCCCGGTGATGCGTAAAAAGCGTCCCGCAGAACGACTGTCCACTTACAGGTAAGACCACCAGCTCGGCCCCCTGAGACGCCGCCTCTCTCACCAGCTGCTGAGCGCGAGACAAATTCTGTGCTTTAGACCTCGACACGTGCAGCTGAACTACAGCAAGACGAAACTCTGTGAGAGAGAGAGAGAGAGAGAGAGAGAGAGAGAGAGAGTGAGAGAGAGAGAGAGAGAGAGAGTGAGAGAGAGAGACAACCACAGGGTAAGAAACAGACACACAGAGTGACGGAGAGAATAAGAAAAGAAGTCAAAGACAGTGTGACAAATAAATTAAGTTCTTTAAATGGCTTCAGATGAGTGAGGGAGAGAGAGAGAGAGAAAGATGAAGGTGGGGGCAGAAAGGGAGGGAGAGAAGCGAAGAGAGAGGAGCGGGGGGCGGGTGGACAGAAAGATGAAGAAAGAAAGAGAGAGACGAGAGAGAGAGAGAGACCGAGAGAGAGTGGAGTAGAGAGAGAGAGAGAGAGGGAGAGGGAGAAAGAAACAGTTGGAGAGAGAGAGAGAGAGAGAGAAAGAAGTGGAGAAGAAGAGAGAGAGAGAGAAAGACAGACGAGAGAGAGAGAGAGAGAGAGAGAGAGAGAGAGAGAGAGAGAGAGAAGAGCGAAGAGAGACGAGAGAGAGAGAGAGAGAGAGAGAGAGAGAGAGAGGAGAGAGAGAGAGAGAAGACAGACGAAGAGAGAGAGAGAGAGAGAGAGAGAAGAGGAGAAAGAAATACGAGAGAGAGAGGTGGACAGAAACACAGGGTGAGACAGAAACACAGACAGAGCAGCAGAGAGAGAAAGAAAAGGAGTAAAAGCGAGTGAGACAGAAGTGAAGTTCTCTAACTGTATTTTTTTTTTTTAGGTTATTGATCCACAAATATAATGAATAAAAAAAATTTAAAAAAAAGTTAACAACACAGAAACAAACATCTAAACATCGATTTATAAAAGTCAAGAAGAAGAAAACTTTATAAATATTCATTAATAACCATAAATATTCATTAATAATCAAATATTCATTAATAACCATAAATATTCATTAATAACCATAAATATTCATTAATAATTAACTTTATTCCTGTTTTTAGGTCGCTCTCCGTTCGCTGTGATTAAAGACCCCTTTATGTTAATTACCCCTTTCATTCAGCTGCTCTACAGAATAACAGCGTTAATAACGGTTAACAGAGGGTTAATAAAGGTAATAAACACTCACTCGACATGGCTTTAATAATCCCCGACATCTCACTCAACTCAACTCAACTCAACCCAACAGCGCGCACGCGAGCTCTCCGGTTTCATCCGGAAATAAACTACACTCCCTACTCTAGTGGACTCTGTAGCACATTAAACCAGTTGGCTTCATCACTAAATCTAGTGCACTATACACATATTTGACTGACGACAGTTAGTCAGACTTTGAAACTAGCCCACCTACTGCCCACCCGGAAGTTCCGTTAACATACACTTCAAAATAAAAGTCCACGCGCTTGAGGGCTGTTACTTCCTTACTATATTCGTACTTTCCGGACTGTATCCACGATGTTGACACTGTCACGTGACATACATCATCACTGCAGCGGGAATTTAAAGTTGGATAACGCTGAACAAGTACAAATTATCCACAAATAACCATGTTTTTTTCCCTAAAGTGTTTAAAACTACTATAAGCACTTTAAAAAAAAAGCACACAGAATCCAGGACCAATCCGAAATCATCCAGAACATTTCACGCAATATAAATGATGGAATTGTGTAATTTCAGACGCAGATACAGATATACAGTATAATATACCTAGACGCTTCATTGGCTGCTTCAGTCTGTAGCTGCGATACGTTAATGCGTCCATCATCCTGGTCCGCGCTGGAGTTCCCTGTAAAGAAACAATGCAAATAAAAGAGAGAGCAGTGTTTTTTTCTGGATAAAATGAGTGTGTGTGTGTGTTAATTAATTAACTGATATCAGTGGTTTGGGATTTACATGGTAATAAAAAAACCTCCAGATATTCAAAATCTCAGTTGTTAGATCGGACAGTTATTAGTTAGCTTAAATAGATTTTTAGATGATCACTCACTGTCCTCTTTGCCCTCCGTTCTCGGTCCTTCATATTCCTTAACTCTCGCTCCAGACGCTCTACTCTAGCGAAGGCTTCACAGAGTCGAGCCTTTAGACCAGTGGGAGATGAGGGTAAGACGTAGGAGTGGTCCTAAGAGAAAAAGGAACAATGTACTAACACACATTTTATCCCAGATTTTTAACAAGTTTTTTTGGACAGGTGGGACTGATAGAATTAAAAGAGACCAAAAATCTCTAGATCACGTTCATCACACCACTTTTCTTCTTTTGCTTTTTTCTTTCTGTGTCTGAAATATAAATTTACATTTACCCAAACCTTTTAATTAGCAGTTCTAGGGCTTAACCACTGCGCTACCACTTAATAAACAGTGTCGGTGCGAGAGACTGAGGGGACTGAATATGACCCGGGTAATAATGGTCACACTAGTACAGAGACTCACTACATTGGGCAGAGGAGGTTGGATCTTCTGGACCGGCTGAGAACACTCCACTGACCAGCTCTCCTCAGCCTTCTGGGAGGTCCTGGTTTTCCTGGTTGCCACAAACTAAAAACGAATTCAGAATGCGTGTCACTATTTAAAGACAATCAGTCGAATCTTTATAATCCAGAGAGGATCAAAACCTACTTTTTGTAGATGAGGAGGGAAATTAAAGATCGACGGTTTGGCTCCATCTCGAATCCTTACAGTTTGTCCTGTCCTGTCAAAGTCCTTTGGTTTAAAATGTTCACTGCACAGCACGGAGGACTCGCTCGCAGAGAAACCTTCCCGTCTTACAGCGATTTCCCACTGCTTCCTTAACTGAACGTTTTTAGGAAACCTTTAATGTGTGAAAACAGCAAACTTAACTGAGCAACTAAAGCTCCACCCACAACCACATACTAATAACAATCAAAAACCTTCATTATGGTTATGGTCCATGTACTACCACACAGATTCTAGCCCAAAAGAGAGAGAGAGAAAAAGAAAGAAAGAAAGAAAGAGACTGAGAGGTGAGACGACTCATCAATAATGGTGGAAAGCAGCTACCTGGCACTTCTCAGTGTTTAACATAGCTTTCAGTACTTAAAGATAAACACATCAGTTCTGTTTAAAATGACATACTACTTGAGTTGGTACTACATTTGAGTTAGTTTGTACTTTACAATCATTAAAAAAAATCTGTTCTATATAGTTTGATTAAAGGTCCTATGGATGAAGTTGTAGCTCAGTCGTTTAGGTGTTGGACAAATTACCACTGTTGGGCCCCTGAGTAAGGCCCCTTAACCTCAGGTGTGTAAAAGAGATAAATGAAGATCACTCTGGATAAGAACATCAGCCAAATGACAGAAATGTAAATGTAAATTTGGACGTACTACCTCCGGCATGTTGTCACATATGACGTCACAATAGCGGGACTATTTAAAATGTGATGTCACGTGTGCAATAGAAAAACAACAAGCAAAAATGTTTCCCTGAGAAACTTTCACACTTTGAAGTTTTCCGCCATTTTGGAAAAGTGTCCATCGTATGCGTGCGTTAGAATCCGGGCGGAAGTATTAGATCATCCGGGAACTTTTTACACGCTGTATTTATTGATTTATATATTTATTTATTTAACATCTTTTATGGATTTAAACATTCTACTCGCCTCACATACTCAGTTTTGCACATAATATTGTTAAATCGCACCTATTTAATCATCATCAAGTTCAACATCCAACTTTAAATTCGCACTGCTGTGACGTCACGTCACGTGACAATATCAACATGTAGTACGTTTCAATTTCATTCATACTACCCGTAAAATTAATATTTAAAAAAATCTACTTTTAATAACGGTATAAAAGTCTGTACTAATATATTATTAACTTAAGTACCCTAAATTAGTAATAATGATATTCACAATATTTTTAGTCGATTAGCCGAAACGAGTTTGTTGGTATAAAACCCGGTTAATGCAAAAATATTTATATTTATATTTTATGTCTCGACTTAAAAATAAATAACAATATCGCTATTAATAGTCTGAATCTAATGGCCAAATTACTGTCAATAAAATATTTTACTGGCTTAAATACAACCAGAAACAACTTTTTCAGTCTAACCTGTGAAATGTAATTCCCCGAGACTTATTTTTAATTGTGCGACGGTTTTTACAGCCCCAAGCAACACACGACTCAGGCATTTTCCCAGTTGCCCGGATTAAGATGGCGGCGGAGGCGACTAGGTATTTAATTTAAAAATACGTACCACAACCCGGAAACTGTCTTAATATTTAATTCAAAATAAGAGTCCGGCGGGAATTTTTGGCGCTTTTGTGAAAGATGTCAAACAAACTTATTTTTGTTGTTGTTGTCGTAGTGATCTGGAATTGGGTTTTTTTTTCACATTTATCAAAATGTATCTTTCAAAATTGTTTAATACGTTTGAAAAGCGGCAAATGAGAACAATAATCTGAAAATAAAGAAATATATTCAGGGACATAAATTACCCAGCAAAAAAACCCCAGCAAAATATTTTTAAATCTGTTCAATATAGTAATATAATATTTAAAAACAATAGAATTTAATTTAAAGAAAAAGTAAAATTGAAGAAAATTAAAATAAATAAATTTAATAATAATAATCTGTTCTCTAATAATCTGTTAATAATAATAATAATAACAACACTAATAATAGCATTAAAAATACACTACAACGTTATTAATCATAATATTAGTAAAATATAACATTTTAAAAAATGCATTACATACAAATTCTGTCCATTTTACTTAAATATAATATCATAAATACCTAATAGTACATTTAGTAACATTTGATCTATTTCCAGCTGTCCTAATTCTTAAATGAAATATAAGTTTTCCCTTTCATATGCAGCAGACTTAAGAAGAATATTAAAAATGCTTCACAGTTTCTGGGTCTCCACATTTTTGACAATTTTCTATTTCATGCTTTCCAATAATTTGCATTTGACTGTAGTTTAAGGCTGTGTGTCCAATTCTTGTTTCCGTATCTTTTCCTCACGTATCTGACACATTTCTGAATCTGGTATAGATGTCTCATAATATATCATTTTAGTTTTATTTTCACTTATCCAGCTGATCTACTTCCTCATTTCCCTCCACTCCCACATGAGCTGCTACCCAGTGTAAGTCTACCAACATTCCTATGTAAATAAGCCAATGTAATACAGCCAATTTAAAGCAGTAAATGGAAGTAGGTGTTATACGCGCTCGCTAGAGGGCGATGATGAGTCGCTCTTGTTACTAAACTGCTTTCAATAAATAAGAGAAGAAGAAACCTGCCAGCAGTGGATTTGAGTGCTAGCGCACTTATGTACTCAGTAGTGTTCTACATTAACACTCCTGATAGATACGCTGACATACTTTTTAGTACCCTAGGGTTATTTAGCACCTTAGTACATTTTAGACCGGATTCCTTACTAAACTTTCGCTGCGAGTTAATAACTAGTTAGTGACTAACTGGTTAACAACATGGTTTTTTTTTTACCAAGTGTTATAAAAAATATCGCGCTATTTAGATAAATACAGCATGGCATCTAAACATGTCTTTATATTTGGACGGTCTGCATGGAGAAGATATTCATCCTGGACAGATTTGTTAATTAGGATAAAATCAGTCCACACAACATGTCCATGTTCTTCTCAGACATTTACCAATAAAACCATAAAGTATCTGCAGTGGACTTCCTCCAGCAGAACTTTCTCAGGAAGTGTCTCCAAACAGAAGAGCAAAAGCCACAATCCTGGTGGTGGTGATGATGAAACTGATGATGATGATGAGGAGGAAAAGGACTTCATGGAGGACGAAGAAGTGGAGGAACTTTTTCAGCAGCACAGACCTGCACTGATTGGAGAAGAGGACCACCGGGTGTTCATCGTTCACCCTGATGTAAAATGGGGCCAGAAGAAGCAACACCTGACCACAGGTAAGTCTCAGTCAGTCCAGAAGGTCTGTATCTGATCTGCAAACACCTGAACCATCCTGAAGATCCAACAAATCCATGGATCTCAGTCCTGATTAGAGGAATGACAGGACAGAAAGTCTCTCAGAAGAAGTAAAAGCGATGGAGATGATTGTATGATCAGAAAGTCTTAAGTGGAATAAAAACCCTTAAAGACGTCACTGCTGTTTCCTCAGCATTTTACGAAAAATCTATCTTGTCAACCCCACCCCCAAAAACTGCCCACTTGGGATATCTGTCTGCCCACCCCTCCATGGTTGGCAAAAACCTGTCCTGTTTACATTTACAGCATTTGGTAGACGCCCTTATTCAGAGCGACTTACATTTATCTCTTTTATACAACTGAGCAAATGGGGGTTAAGGGCCTTGCTCAGGGGCCCAACGGTGGCAACTTGGTGATGCTGGGAATCAAACCTACAATCCTGTGGTTAGCTGTGCAACCTCTTAACCACAGCGCCTTACGGGTGCAAATACTTCTGCACAATGCATGTATAACTCTTACAAATGTTTTCTTTTTTTGATGGTTTCTTCTGGAAGCTGCTCTGCAGATGGCGGAGGCTGTAGGTCTGGTCAACACCTTACAGAACTGGAGTGTCGTGGAGAAGATCATCATCTCCACCAAAACACCAGAGAAGAAGAGAATCTTTGGGAAAGGAAATTTCCAGATGCTCACAGGTCTGAGTTTCATTATGTCTCGTTTGTAGATGTTAATCCGACCAGTTTTAAAGGTTTTTATTGTTTCTGATTTTGTACAGAGAAGATCAGAAGAAGCGCCGGTGTCACGGCGGTGTTTATGAATGTGGAGCGTCTGTCTCCAGCGTCTGAGGTGAACCTCTGGATGATACAGGGGTTTTATTTAGGAAAAAGTTCAAGTAAAATCAGTGATGGTTTCGTTTTCTGGTTTGTGGTGGCAGAAGGAGATGCAGGAGGTCTGGGGGGTGAAGGTCTTCGACAGGTACTCGCTAGTGCTGCATATTTTTCGCCGGAACGCCAGAACCAAAGAGGCCAAGCTGCAGATCTCGCTGGCGGAGGTTCCTCTGCTCAGGTACGGTGAGATATCAGCACTACAGCTGAAGTTTTATTTCTTTTTTCTGTAAAAATGATGTAAAAGTATGTAAAGAAAATGATACCATGTTGTGTTTATATTAATCAGGAGTGAGTTTCTGCTGTGTCTCACTTCACAGTGGTGGTTGACCGGGATAACAGGCATGATTAATCGATGATGGATAATTGATCATTAAGAATTTTGTAGAATTGCTTGATGTTTTTTTTAATTTTTTATCAATGTTCTAGTCAACCAATAGAGTTTGGTTTACCAGAGAGAGAGAGAGAGAGAGTGTGTGTGTGTGTGTGTGTCTGCACAGGTTTATCCCTATCCGAACACAATTATTAACACAAAGTCATCCAATCTGCACCACCGTGCGACCTTATCCAATGACAGTGACTTTTTTGCAATTTGACCAATCATCGTAAAGCTGCGCCCAAAACTTCGGCATAAGGGTGTGTGTAAATCGTTCCCTGATGATCTACTTCAAAGTGGAGTTAAACTGTTTAACATAGTGTGTATCGTGCTGCTCCAATTTACACTTAATCCCACAAATCTATTGCGATTAAAAACACCTAAAAACAAACATCGCAACATGCAGTGCATTAAAAAAAAAGCTGTCGTGAAGTCAGTAATTATGGAAGGAGTAAATATGAAGCTCATATAAGAGTGGCCACTCAGAGAAACGACAATTTGTAGTATTTCAGGATTATTTCTGTTTTTTCTTTAATCACTTGGAGCAAAATATTTATAGAAAACGTCCCCTTTTTCTCTGTACATAAAGCTTTATAAAGTTACTGGTTGAAAGGGTTAATAAACAGCACCTTAATGCCAACCTTTCATGGTAATTTCCAGGTCTCAGTTCTGAAATAACAAATAGATTTTAAGTGGTAGCACAGTGGTTATGGTGTCGGTCTGCTAATCGGAGGATCTGGGTTTGATTTCCATCACCACTATGTTACCACTGTTGGGCCCCTAAGCAAGGCCCTTAACCCCCAGTTGCTCAGTTGTATAAATGAGATAAATGTAGGTCGCTCTGGATGAGGGCGTCTACCGAATGCTGTAAATATAAATGTAAAATGAACAACAGCAGCCTTTGAGTTTCTCTCTGTGGATTTCTCAGGTCACGACTGAGGAACGAAGCAGCGAACTTGGATCAGCAAGGAGGAGGTTCCAGGTACATCATGGGCTCGGGTAAGAGATCAGATACGGTTATTGATGCACTTAATTGTAGGTTTTGCTTAAGTCTGAGGTGTGTGTGTGTGTGTGTGTGTGTGTGTAGGTGAAACTTTAGTCGAGGTGCAGCAGAGGCTCCTGAAGGAGCGAGAGCTGAAGATTCGCTCTGCGCTGGAGAAACTAAGGAGAAAGAGACACATGCTCCGATCACAGCGCAAACACAAAGACTTCCCTATCGTCTCGGTGCTGGGATACACCAACTGCGGTGAGACGGCCAGTTCACACAGGGACGCGCTTACACACCATTCGCATACAGGTGGAAGATGAGAGTGGGAATTAGTGGGCGCCGTATTTGAATTGCGGACAGAGAAACAATGACAGATAAATGGACAAGAAGAATAAAACCTTTCAGTTTATTAGTGATGGACAGAAAAGACCACCGCTATCATCACCATCAGGACCACCAGAAAAATTCAAGTCTAAATAGTCTAATAGTCTAAATGATCTACGTTTACACGCCGCTGTGTTTCTGTTAGAGCTTTTTCACGCCTCTAGAAGGTCTCTGGAGTCCAGACCTTCTGTTGTCAGTCTGAAGAGATGTGTTTGTGAGACTAGGTTAAGTGTAACTTCGAACCTGATGCTACCACCACCGTGTCCAGTTACCAGCAAAGAATGTTTGATTTGATTTCCTGTTAGTCTTCAGCATAAATATACGACGACTGCACTTAGACTCACAGCTCTTCCTCGTGGTTGTGATTTGAACAGGTTTTCCTGTCTAAGGTGTAAATAAATAAATGTCCAATCAGAATCCAGAGTTTAGCAGCTAGTGAGAACATCTCGGTCTGTCTTTTTAGGTAAGACGACACTAATCAAAGCTCTGACGGGTGACGTTGCGCTCCAGCCCAAAGATCAGCTCTTCGCCACTCTCGATGTGACGGTCCACGCCGGTCGGCTGCCTGGTCACATGACGGTGCTGTACGTGGACACCATCGGCTTTCTGTCTCAGCTGCCGCACCAGCTCATCGACTCGTTCTCAGCAACGCTGGAGGACGTGGCTCATTCCGTACGTATCTACTACATTGCTGCATGTCAGGACTTCGATCTTACTCCACGGGTGTTAGCATGACATCACCGTCTTTCACTACTTCTTGTCTCTGTCATCAGGATCTTATCATTCACGTGAGGGACATCAGTCATCCAGAGACGGTAAATCAAAAAGTCAACGTGCTTCAAGTTTTGAAGAATCTTCAGATCCCAGAAAGACTCCTGAGCTCCATTGTAGAAGTGCACAATAAGATCGACCTCGTGGAAGGGTCAGGGTTCATCTCTCATCATTTCACTTTACCAAATTAACACACACGCTATAGAAACAATACTGAGCACATTAATACAGACTAGAGACGAGTGTTCGATAACGTATTTAATCGATAATCAGGGATATTAATTTTGGGCAGAGCTTTATGATGATCACCTGTGATTGGATGAGGTCACACGCTGGTGCAGAATGCACACGATTAGCTGAATTTGCATTTATAGTTGTGTTGATGGTGAAATTCTGGAGGTTTTGATTATTTCAAAAGGAAATTGTGTCTAGACAATCGTCTTAATTCCTCTGAGCTAAACAAGAAAAAAACACTGAGCAAAACCACTGAAAAACAGAAACAAAAACAGTGTGCGTCCTAAAGAAATCAGGACACGGGGCAGACATGTAAAACTCCACTTTCATTATACTGACTGAAACACACACAGCATTCTGTGCCCCCCTCTTTATTTCTTTCTCTCTAGCGCTCTCTTTGTCTCCTTTTCACTCTCTCTCTCTCTCTCTCTCTCTCTCAATCTGTCTCTTTTGCTCTCTCTTACTCATTGTCTCTTGCTCTCTCTTACTCATTGTCTCTTTTGCTCTTACTCTCTTATTCTCTTTTTGTCTTTTGCTCCCTCTTTTTCATTCTCTCTTTTGCTCTCTCTTTTACACTATCTCTCTCTCTCTTTGTCTCTTTTGCTCTCACTTTCTCACTCTCTGCCTTCTCTGCTCTTATTTTCTCTTTCTGTCTCTCTCTCCACCATCCTCTTTCCACCAGTCTAGAACATTGACTTCAGTCCTTTAAATCTACCTCCTAAATCAATAAAATCTCATTGACAAAATTCTCATTGATTTAATGATCTATCATCGATTAGTCATGCCTATTCCTGATACACACCTTTAATTTTCCTGAACTGTACAGCTCTTTGGTACAAACCTTGTATTGCTGATCTTTTAGCTACGAGTCACCTGATCTGGAGTCCGTGGCGATCTCTGCACTGAACGAGCTGGGACTCGATGAGTTAAAAAGCAGAGTGGAAGAATCCGTCATGAAGTCCACCGGTAAACAAACCAGGATATTGAAAGTGGATCTTAAAAGCCCTCAGTTGGGGTAAGTGATGAATCGACAGGTGGGTAAGTTAAAGAAATATTACATGCAGTCAAGAAAAAAAACAAAAACGTTTTTTTTCTTCAAACTCACTTCTCATAAAGGCCTCAGGAAGTGGTCCCCAAACTATGACCCGGGGGCCGGATATGGCCTGTCCCTACATTTGGGTCCCTCTGAACGGGGACAGAGACATATTTTGAAAATGTAATTTTAAATATAGGCTTTACTCATGTCATAACTGCAAAATCTATAAAACTCTAAAATCCCTCTTAGTTATAAATTTATATTAATTATTTGATTCCCCACAATTAGAACCCTACATTTATGATAATGATCATGTGATACCGCATGCAGACCTGCAAGAAAGTTCACACAGACAACAAAATGACCAAACGGTTGAACGGAAAAGAGAAAAATCGATTTAAAATTCAGGAAATGTAACTAAAAGTGAACGAGTGATTATTTTCTGTTCAGTGCAAAGAAACGACTGTCTCAACTTTCATCTTTTAATATTCTATAAATCTTTGTGAAAGTAATGAGAATAAAAGGACGCGGATAAAGCCTTTAAGCACATACACACACACACACACACACACACACACACCGATCAATAAGAATTACATTTACCTCAGCCTGGGTCAGAGATCCCTCCCTCCTCCTTTTTCTTCCTCTCTTTGGCGTCTAGCAGCTCATTGAGGAGGAAACAAAACACAAACACACACTTTTCCATTGACTGCAAACATCTTTTATTTCTGCATCAACATAAATTCAGTAAAGTCTGAAACTGAAGGAAATAAAAAATACTAAAAATATAATTCACTATTAATAAACTGTCTTTGTTAAATAAAAGCTTTGATCAGGTAAACAAACGTCAAATAAAAAAACAAAAATAAAACCAACTAAACAATAAAAAGCTCTGGGTCTCCTGATTAAACAGACGAGGTTATTTTACATACCTGCAATGCTGTAATGACTTGTGCACAATTCTTAAATATATCGGTGGATTCGATATCTGATAATAAAAGTTAAATATCTGGAAAAATGTCAGTAAAATGATTATCGGTCAATATTTACTACAGAAAGCGTATCCTTTTAAAAACAATTAAATGACTTGGGCAAACACAGACATACTGTAAGTGTGTGTGTGTGTGTGTGGTGTGTGTGTGTGTGTGTAGATGGCTATATAAAGAAGCCACGGTTCAGGAAGTGCACGATGGAGATGACGACTGCACCGCCACCGTCAAGGTCGTGATCAGCGCAGCAGCATACGGACGCTACAGGAAGATGTTCCAGGTCACATAGCAACACACACTCAGGCATGTCTCTGATTCTAAGCATCGGTGTGAAAGTATTTATTTATAAAAGCATTTCAAAACATATTGTATAAAAAATAAATCAAAT
The DNA here is from genome assembly GCA_005784505.1 of Bagarius yarrelli. NCBI lineage: Eukaryota > Metazoa > Chordata > Actinopteri > Siluriformes > Sisoridae > Bagarius > Bagarius yarrelli. Next base: position 298,387 of record VCAZ01000012.1, on the reverse strand, counting down.
AAAAAGGTACATAAGACACCATGTCTCAGTCTCTGTTTCTTCTTGGCAGGTTGATGAATAAGAAATCTGTTCAATAAAAGATCTCTGGAACATCCAGAACTTCCTTTATCCTAGAAGGTTCGATCCACAAAGCTCAATCGTCCACGTTTAAGTGCTCCTGTGTTTCAGCAGTTTTTTATTCAAATCAATAATAATAGAGCAGAGGGGAATGGAGCCTATGAAATCTCCCGCGATGATGTTCAGGCTTGTGGAGGCAGCGCCAGGTTTCTGTTCCTCCAGCCATCTCCTCACACACTCCCACTGCTTCAGGGTCAGGGTTCGCAGAGAGACATGCGGGTTGGAGGCGATAAAGCAGCGCTCTGCGGTTAGGTTCAGACCGGCAACAAAGAAACCGCCTGTACACACAACACAAAGAGAAGGACTGTATTTATTGATTAAGACATTTTTCTCTTATGGCCTCTTGGATTAAAATTAAGTTGATGTGACAGCTATGTTATAGTCATTTAAAATCATGTGACCTCAGTAAACCAATCACGAAGGGTCATTTTTAAAATCATAAACGAAGATAGCTAAAAAAAATGTACAGACAAATTTAATTTCTACACAATCTTTAAACGGGATTTAACTCATTTCTTTTTAAAAAAAATATTTATTCTGGTTTTGTAAGTACATTTTAATGCAAAATTTTGTTGTCTTGTTTTAAATAAAATCATATTTATATAACCATTAAAAAAACCCAGAAATATTCACAAAGTAGCTTCAGAGAAATCCGACTACAACATTTACACGGGATTTTCTATAGTGAGAAAAACAAAATGTATTTTTTATTTCTCTCGGTTTCAGACCGTAGAAATATAGATGTGGTAATAAAGGTTTTGTTTTGTTTCTAGGAACAATAAACAAAATAAATATGGGTTCTGCGTATTCAAAAAAACTATATCGACGACCTTTAGTAAGGAGTCTCCAGTGTCAGTGCTTAATGTCTCTTTAAGGTCTCTGATATCCTCGGGACAGTATCACAAACACTAAAATCAGAAAATTTTAAATGAATCTTCAATGTGACTCGGGGAGAACGAGTCATCTCGAAGAGTGATTCGTTTATTCGCACATGCTCAGACTGCATTCGTTAAGGATACTGGGTTGTCACATGATGAACAAATGACTTGGGAGACTAATTATTTAATTCTCTTCCCGGCTTGGACTGCATTGGTTCAGTTTATGGGGTTGTTGTGTGATGCACAATTGCCTCAAATGCAAAGACTTGTCAGATAAGAGGTGATGTGAGCTAATTATAAACTGAAGACTCAGATTAACAATGAATCTTTTCTGTTTTTTATAGCATTATAGTTTAGTATCATTTGTAGTGTGATTAAGGGTTGGGTAAGTCGTAGATATGTTACGGAAGTAGCGTAACATTTTAATGATATTTTGCTAAAATTAACAAAATGACTCAAAAAAGATTCGCTGCTGACTGATCCGAGTCGGTAAAATGATCCAAACTTTCCATCACCACCAACAATACATGCAACTACAAAAGTATTAAATATACAGTATACTGACTTTTAATAAAAAAACAAATACAAACTGCTATGTTGTAAAATGAACTCATGCCACCTGGGCGACCAAGGTTTTTCTGTGAGTCCAGATACTGGACGAGTTCCTCTGCGTCCGCCGTGTTCGCCCACCAGTACGGGATTTCAGGCCACAGCTCTTTATGAGGTGTCGCTGTCTGATCCTCGTACGACAGAACAACCTGATATCCTGATGACCACAAGCCTTTTAAGGTTACGTCAGCCTGGACAAGACGGGAAAGACAATTGACAGTTTGAAGCAAACGAATCAGCGATAATTTACTACTCCGGTCTGTTTTTCTACTTACGCCCGAAGAACACAGTTTATAGCCGAAGATTTTCTTCAGAGAATAAATCAATTCCTTGTGCAGTTTCTGACTCAAGCCTTCAAAATGACTGCAGGCGAGAATGACGATCTCTTTGGGATGTGCTGACAGCCATGCAGCCACGGTGTTCAGTGTGTCCTGTGAAATATAATAATAATAATAATAATAAGCTTTAAATAAATGTTCTTAAAAATGTTTATGGATTATAAAATATTCAGTTATTTGTTTTGATTTTTGTTAATACATAAATTTAAACTTGAACATGAAAAAAATAATTTTTGTGTTGTGATTATTACATATTTGTTAAATCATAAAAATATAATATTTAATTGTAATAATTTGAATAAATTAAGTACTTCAGAATAAACCAGCCACTACAGACTCACTATAACTGTGACTTGGCTGTAGATCACGTGAGTGAAGTACAGGTCATGTGACACGTCGTTCTGTTTGGTTGCGATTCGAAGGTCAAAATATCGGACGCCGGCTTGCAGCTGCTGCACAATATTTATTATCTGTTTAAAAAAAAAAAAAGAATTTACCTGAAATGAGGCTTAATTATAAGAGTACTGAATAGAGTGTAAACATTAGGAATGATTCAGGCTCTGTACAGTGTATGAGCTGTAAATCAAGGAAAAACAGACTAGCTCTTATTCTGAATCTGGTGTAAACATATTGAATCAGGTTTAACCATTTTTATATAAGGTGCAAACATTAAAAACCTGTGGAAACATTCTAAATCCGGCCTAAACATTCTGAATCTGGTGTAAAAATGAAGAATAAACATGCTAAATCCAGTGTAAACATGTTGAATGAGGTGTAAACATGCGCAGTCTTGTGTAAACATGTTAAATCTGGTGTAAAAATGTTGAATCCGGTGTAAACATAATGAATCTGGTGTAAAACATTTTAAATCAGGTGTGAATATATTAAATCTAGTATAAACATGTTAAATCTGGTGTAAACATGTTAAATCTGGTGTAAACATGTTAAATCTGGTGTAATCATGTTCAATCTGGTGTGAATATGTTCAATCTGGTGTAAACATTCTGAATCTGGTGTAAAAATGAAGAATAAACATGCTAAATCCAGTGTAAACATGTTGAATGAGGTGTAAACATGCGCAGTCTGGTGTAAACGTTAAATTTGGTGTAAAAATGTTGAATTTGGTGTAAAAATGTTGAATCCGGTGTAAACATAATGAATCTGATGTAAAACATTTTAAACCTGTTGTAAACATGTCAAATCTGATGTGAACATGTTTAATCTGGTGTAAAACGTTTTAAATCAGGTGTGAATATATTAAATCTAGTATAAACATGTTAAATCAGGTGTGAGTATGTAATGTTAAATCAGGTGTGAGTATGTTAAATCTGGTGTAAACGTTAAATCTCTGGTAAACTGTAAACATGTTAAATCTGGTGTAAATGTTAAATCTGGTGTAAACATGTTAAATCTGGTGTAAAACGTTTTAAATCAGGTGTGAATATGTTAAATCTAGTATAAACATGTTAAATCAGGTGTGAGTATGTTAAATCTGGTGTAAACGTTAAATCTGGTGTAAATATGTTTAATCTGGTGTGAATATGTTTAATCTGGTGTGAATATGTTTAATCTAGTATAAACATGTTAAATCAGGTGTGAGTATGTTAAATCTGGTGTAAACGTTAAATCTGGTGTAAATATGTTTAATCTGGTGTAAATATGTTTAATCTGGTGTAAAACGTTTTAAATCAGGTGTGAATATATTAAATCTAGTATAAACATGTTAAATCAGGTGTGAATATGTTAAATCTGTTGTAAACATGCTGAATCTGGTGTAGACATGTTCAATCTGGTGTAAACATGCTGAATCTGGTGTAAAATGTTTTAAATCAGGTGTGAATATTAAATTGGTTAAATCATGGTTGTATGTTATCTGGTGTACAACGGATGTTTAACCCCATGATGTGTTAAAAATCTGGTGTGAAACATGATTTGATCTGGTCTTATGTGAAATCTGGTTTCTGATTCCCGTGACATGTATGTTCTGATTCCCGTGTGAACAGTACGTGCCTGTGTCGTAGCCCATTTGTAGATGATGGGGCGGGTAAAACAGTAGAAAACTCTGTCCAAAAGTCTAAAGGAATCCGACTCAGATCTGAGTAATGGAGATGTGATATCCAGACAGTAGCTCATGGCATCATGACTCCCTGTGTATATGAAGGGTAAATTATTGTTACAATGCTAATTACAGTATACATTAGAAACTTCACATTAAAAAAACATTTATATATAAACATGCTGCTAATAAGAACGTTTATTAAATAAAGCAACTGTGTGCATCTAAGAGATAACAATAACACATATATTATAATTTAAATATAAAAATAATAATATGCAAGGAAATATTTCACTGTAGTGTTTTCACGTGACCCTTAGAATTTTTGGTTAAAGAACCTACTTCATTCCATAGAATTGAATTAGGACCTTTGCAATATGGCGGACATTTAGACGCAACCCAGCAGCTAATAGGTTACCTAAATGTGTTCGCCATATTGGAAAGGTACAGGATTGGAATCAAAACAAGAACAGCTAAACTTTTCCCGATATTCACTCGCTGTGATTTACACACACGACAGCCCTTTAATCCTAATAAATAAACAGAGATTAAATTAACTGTTAGTTTTCACACCTGGTATGGTTAGGTTGGTTAAAGGAACGTTCCACAGTTCTTCAGGTAAACTTTTCATCCACTCCTCATTGTTTCCGTCGCTTTCTAAAAATGGCGCCATTTTCTGACTGACAAATCATTTAGAATAATATAATGAAAGAAATTGTGACTATAAACAGCTATTAAAGCTGTTCGTTAAGCTTCATAAAAGTTCATAAAAGCAGCTGAAGTGTGTCAAGACCCGCAGAAGGAGACGCTGTATTTCCTGGTTGGTTGCAGAAGTATGTGCCCCCACCACAGAGTACGAGATACACATACACACACACACACACACACATTTACATACTGCATGAAAGTGAGTGCTTAATTACTTATCCAAAGCTACATTTATTTAAATAGATATTTGAACAAAATGTCCTTTTTTTACTTTTATCCTTACTCCTACTTTCACTCAAGTACATTTTTAATGGCAGAAATTGACATTTACTCCTCTACATTTGAGGATGTTTTTCTGTTTCTATTAAATATTAATGATGTAAATGTAATTTTAATAATTAGTCTCCATCAAGTTCTGTATAATGAGATGTCGAGTCTGTCGATAGACTGCAGTCGTCTGAAGAGCCTATGTAAAACACACTCATTTATTAAACTGCGATCTGTTCCGAAAATAACGACTGAAGAGGGAGAAGAAGTGAGAATATCAGCAGAGACAGAAACACACAAGACTTCAGATTCAGATCATTTATACACTCCAAGGAGAAAAACCAACAGTTCCATAATCTGATGTTCCTCAATGTGATTAAAACAAGCGCTGATATCAGTGTAGAGGAACTCCAGCTCCAACCTGAGGAAGCATCTTACAGTAAGTTTCACTCATATCAGGGTGATTCTGTAACTATCAAATCTCACACACTCTTTTAACTCTTTTTTACATGGATTTTATGGTAGTTGTGATTGTTGTATTTTTTTCTGGATTCAGGATTTTATCTTTATATTTAATCAAATCCAAAGTAACTAATAGCTCACGACTGGAGGAATCTTATTATTTCAGACTTTATTACTCTCTCTTACTCGTCACTTTAAACATTAATACTCTTACTTTAGTAATTATTTTAGTAGTTTTACTTGTACTTAAGTAATTTTTCAGCTACTCTCACCTCCTCTGATTATCTAATGCAGTAGAAATACATTTAAACTCCCCATGAAATTAAAACAGTTCCACTGCGTGTGGCTGAAACTGGAGACTCGTTTTTTATATACTCAAAGTTTATTTTATGAAGTAAACTGGAATGCAGTTGAAGTATAAATCTCGAGTCCCCTAAAATCAATGGACTTGTAAGTGAACTATTTTAACACTTTTATTCAGATAAAATTGGCTAGTTTTTAGCTTATAATAGTAAACGTTGGTATCGGCTGCATTTGTACTGCAAATAGACCGTAAATTATTTTGTAAGTTGACTTAAAGAGACGAGTCCTATTAATCTAGAACACTTTTTAAGTCCAGTTTAAGGTCAACTGAGGCAACCTTTTGCCTCACTTTAGCTACCATACTAGTCTATGTTTTAGTTATCAGCATATACTTTGAGTTTTCTTCAGGTTAGTGAACTTTAGGAACTTTTCTAGTTTCATTGATTACTGATTTTTTTGACTTTGTAAAAATGACCATCTAAAGTGTCGACGTAAACCTGGCAGCACGGTGGCTTAGTGGTTAGCACTGTTGCCTCACAGCAAGGCAGCCCGGGTTCGATTCCCCCTGGCCGGGTTCACCCAGGGTGTCTTTCTGTGTGGAGTTTGCATGTTCTCCCCGTGCTTGCGTGAGTTTACTCCAGGTTCTCCGGTTTCCTCCTATAGTCCAAAAACATGTATGTTAGGTTGATTGGTGATTCTAAATTGCCCATAAGAGTAAGTGTATGTGTGGCCCTGTGATGGACGGGTGACCTGTCCAGGGTGTCTCCCTTGCAGAGGCGGCTGGGATAGACTCCAGCAGATCCCTGTGACCCTGAATTAGGGAATAAGCGGCTATAGAAAATGAATGAATGAAGTCAAGTAAACTTAAATATAAGTTCAACAGAAAGCAACTTCAACTCATCTGTAATAAAGAGTCAACCATTAGCATACTCATTTTTTTTTTCATTTTACACTCGAATAAATGGAAACACTTTATGACCAATCAGAAGCCAGAATCCTTCACTACAACATGTTTCACACGGTCCGTCAGGTGTTTTTTATTTAAAACTTTTCTCAAAGATCAGGTCATATTGTCATGTCCAGCGTTTATTAAAAGAGTACTATTCTAAAAAATACCCATCGTGCTTTGTATAGAATGACATCATGCTTGTGATTCGTCGAGCTGAAACATACTGTTTTGCATGTTTTGAGCGATTTTCTTCAGGCATGCTGTGCTAACTTTATTAATAATAATAATAATAATAATATGACAAAATTTTAACTTAGGATAAACATAGCAGCTGAGTGGCTCGGTGTTGATCATAATAAAGCGCAATTTAATGCTAAACATAATGACATATCAGGAGTCCCTAAATTACAGCCCGGGTACCGGAAACAGGCCGCCCCCACATTTGGAGTAGCCAGACACATATTATAAAAATGTCATTTAAAATCTATGATTTACTCATATCTGCATTAACTTTGTCTAAAATCCTCTTTAAACTAACAAAACGCTCCTTCCATGATGATAAGCAGCTCCTACTCCATGCATTAACCCTCTATTAAAGAAAGGATCAATAATGTGGCCCTCAAACAGAAAACGTTTGGGGAACGTCAGATGAAGGTTGTACAAATTCTCTCATTCGCATGTGCATTTATCTGCACTGTGAACTACAATCCATGTGTCTCCTGAGATTCTGTCTAAAGAGCAACCAATAATCAGTGTTACCGATATTATTCCCGATATTTAAGTCTTTCTTTTCAATATCCGATATCTTTTGTGAAATATCAGATCCATTAACATCAGAGCGTTTATCTGACTCAGTTCAATACTCCTCTATTTATCTCGCTGTAGTAATAAGAGTTGTTTAGTTGTGTTTGCTGTGAGGGAGTAAAATAACAGTATTAACAGTGTTCTATAATAATGTTTGTCCAGTCCAGTACTGTTTTTGTCATGGAGTCGAAAACAAAAGTGAACAATATATAATTATCAGTTCTGCGTCCGTTATCGCTCACATAAACATGCAAATAATTAACATCAGTATCGGTTTTAATTAATATAAATCTTCTTTAATTCAGAACCCTGACATCACTTTGTAATTTTCTCTGATATAAGTTCTGATACGATAAAGTCTATGATTAGCATGTAGTCTTAGAACGAAAGGGTCCTGTCGCTTTGCTTGTCACTCTGATTTTAAGAATTCTGGATAGTTATTGGTAAAAACATGCTAAAGTTAAAAGACATTTGTGCGGATCGTTTCTATGGTAACAGCTTATTTACATGGACCTAACACAGCCACTTCGCTCGTGGACACATCACACCAACCTAACATTGAGTAATTTTCTATACCAGTCAACACAGTAGAGGAAAAAAAAAGTTAAGGCTAATATTTTACATTTACAGCATTTGGCAGCCTTCCTTATCCAGAGCAACTTACATCTATCACTTTATACAACCGAGCAATCGGGGCTCAAGGGCCTTGCTCAGGGGCCCAGCAGTGGCAACTTGGTTATGCTGGGTATCCAACCCCGATATTCCCATTTCCCCTTTAAAAAACATTTTTTACAGCTAAAGATTTAAACAGCAAAAAATGCTCAAATAAATTGCTTGTTGTTTAAAATAAATAAACCAATGATATCAGTAATTCTGTTATCGCTGTATAAGAGAGAATTTCACAATATTATTGATATCATATTAGCCAGTGTCCCCTGGAGAGCAGCCATGTTTTAATTTGAGTTTGTAGGCGTATGTGTGGTGGAATCGAAGGCAGCAACCTGAACCTTAAGACCAACGCTTGTGCTTATGATTCTATGGTAAAATAACATCATTTATGCACTGTAATGGTTAAAACAATGTCGTTTAGGTTTAAATCAAGCTATAAAGAAAGTACGCTTTGAATTTTTGAACATCTTGGACATACCCAGCACCGAGCCTTGAGGGTCGCACCTAAGGAACAAGCAGCAGTACAGGATTTACCCCTTCTTTTCTGAGTGTGTGCTTTTAAAACTCTGCTAAAAGTTATTGCCAGGGTACGAGGTAAAACTCTACAGTCAAAACAGTGCATTAGTCATGCAGGTCACCAATAACAAATAATTCAACAATGTTCAAGTCATAAACAATTGTGCATAGCGTTAAAATCCTACCCGTAACCTAATTCATCTTTAAGAGTCCCAGCAAACATCAAGTTTCTGTCAGCTGCATCATGTGACACCATCGCCATCATTGTCATCCTCATGTGTTTCGACTCAGTAAATTTTCATTAAGTGCCACGACAGTCGGTATGAACTCGCTCTCAGTCACAAAATCAGCGGCGATGATATTGAGCGAGCCGACGCAGGATCCGGGTGTTTGCTGTCGGACCCAGGCGAGCAGCGTCGGATACGTCGACATGACCATGTCCTTCAGCGATTCCGTGGGATGGGAGCAGATGTACTTTAGGTCTTCTGTGAGATTGATCCCGGTCACGAAGAAGCTTCCTGTGAAATTATATGCAAGTTTAATTGGACACTTTGAGTAATTAATTATCTGTATAAACTGATGAAGATATTTTGACGAGTGTTACCTGGACGGCCGTGTTGTTTCCTGTGCTCAAACTCCTCGATCAGTGCTTCGGGTTTACATTTGTTTGCCCACCAGTAGGGTATATGTGACCAAAGCTCCGTGTGGCAGTTCGATAAGTTGTTCTCGTATGAAACAATCACCTGGTGGCCCGAACTCCACAAACTCCTCAGTGTCACCACGTCCTAACGGAAAACATTTAATTTTTTTTTTTTTTTTTTTTTTTTTTTTTACAAAATCCAGAACAATAACAAGTCCTAAATATTTCAAATTTATTATTTTGTGGTGAATAACCAGAAAGACCGGGGGTTCGATTCCCAGCACCACCAAGCCACCACCGTAGGCCCCTAGGCAAGCCCCTTAACACCCAATTACTCAGTTATATAAAAAAAAGGGATAAATATAAGTCACTCTGCATAAGGGAGAATGCTGTATTTGTAAATTATTTGGTGGCTCAAATGGTTAAGGCGCTGCATTGCTGATCCGAAGACTAAATTAACAGTTTATTATCTCGCAGAGCTATGTTACACTGGAGACTTTCCTGAATGCTAAACGTCTCATAAGTCTTTAGGGTGTCACTGTAGACTTCCATGTGAATAAAGTGTTGCTATAGGAGTTGAATTATTTGATCCAGTGCATTAATCTCAACCTGTCTATCAGCAGCGTGGGATCAGAATATAGAACCTAATAGTGCTGAAAAAAATAAAGAATTTAAATAACGGATTTAGCACAAATGGCCTAGAAACATTTCTACTTCCTAACCCTGGGGTTAAAATAAACCTGTACCAGCCATTTTTTGTAACTATTGGACAATTCTTGTTCGATAAGGAGTCTCAAGTTACATCGTGACAATATAATTTCATTTATTTTATTGTATTTATGGCATTTGGCAGCCTTATCCAGAGCGACGTACATTTATTCAATTTATACAGCTGAGCAATTAGGGGTTAAGGGCCTTGCTCAGGGGCCCAGCGGTGGTAACTTGCAGGTGCTGAAAACCACTGAGCTACCATCTCTTCGTATAATAAAATAAAACATTTTTTTTTTCAATTTCAGTTAATTTATTGGTAATTGGTAAATACGCTTTAACAAGAGCTAAACTGAGAACAGAAAAATTAAAAATCAGCCCTGGCATTTTAGCAGACCAGGACGACTACATACAATCACAAATACTCCCCATCTTTGCACGCCGTTCTAGCGTCTGTCTAAAGGGGCCATTTCTTTTTTCTTTTTGCCTCCTGTCTGTTCCTTCTCCCTGACTATTTTCACAGATATACACTGATGCTGCTCACTCACACAGAGCCCAAAGAAGGAGGTGAGATTGGGTTGATTATCTCATGGATCAGGCTGTCAGAAAAAAAAAAACTACATACATTAACTAATTTCACAGTTAAATTACACCGTGCCACAAAATAATTAATTAGGGATTAGAACAGGCTGATGAGAGTTTATGGGCCAATCAAATAAAAACTCTAAGTTATATCCGCCCAAAGAGGTTCACAGCCCAGCTGGAAAATGCCCTGTTGGCCAGATGGCCAGTCGACCCCTGGCTCTAACCCGGATATCAGTATCGGCTAAATCTACTATTGCTAAAGTCTATAAATGCCTGCATAAGTGACAGTTAGTGTTTACTGTCCCTGAAGCAGAGCTGTGACTACATACCGTTTTAGGACACAGCTTTGATTCGAACACACTCTTAATGGTGGAGATGAGTAGTGTGTGGAGCTCCTGATTCAGACCGAGGAAATGACTGAAGGACAGGATGACAATCTCTTTAGGATGGGCGTCTAACCACAGTCTGATTTCCTTTAGCACCGTCTGTCAAACAAAAACAAGAAAACTAATACTAACATTTACTAAAACAGTAAATTATCACCTGTTATTTACCACCCTGGAACCTGTCCACGTTACTCCTAAAAATATAGCCAAACCCAAACAACTGCCATTTTGTTCGCTAACCAGCTGAGCGAGATCACCACATAAAAAAAACATGATTTTCCAAAATAATTCAAGTCTTGTCTATATACAATGGTGTGCATAAGTATTTATACCCCATAAACTTTTTTTGTTACCTGGAACTGATTTAAACACTGCTGATGACAAACTAATAGTTTGTTTTTAATTACAAATACAAAAAAAAATCGTACAACTTGATTAGCTAAGAATTAATGCTAATGCTAATGCTAATAACTTAATAAATCGGAATTATCGGATATTAAAACTTGAAGCTACACAAAAATGGCAAAAAACCTGAAAGCCTTAATAACAGCACATATTCTGCCAGCAACAAGCATTTGATATGAGATTTTCTTTTAGATAGATTTTTTTAGTATAAAAAAAATTATAAAATTACCCAACTAATGCGTTTATTTGAATTGATCTGAAATAAATACTGCTATAAAACCTTGCACAATAGTGAAAGTGAGTTGTTAGTTTATTTACTGTTGAGCTGTTACTGTTTTTCGATGTTTAAGCTTTCATTTCATTATCAGATATCAGCTTTGTAATATCGGCTCCACCGATATATGGAGAATATTGGAGAATTACACACAAGTCTGTCATTTAAAAAAAATGAGGAAAGACTGAAAGACTTTGTTTTCTACTTCAGTACAGCTAGTTATAGTTAACTGAAGGTGTTAAGCCACACTAAAGTTGCAATCTAATGACACTGTCCTCCTCTGCTTGTATTGACAGTGACACTTATATTGATGTAGAAATAGATGCTGTGATAAAATAAATGACAGAATTGACAGTTCAGTATTTATTATAAAGTCAAAACCAGATGAAAATTTGGTTCTGGTTAAAATTAACATTAATACCAATTATATGGTATTGGTATCGGTCATGTCCTAGTCATTGTTTTCCTTTCCTTTCTACATAACGTTACAAGTGTTAGTGAAATGCAGCACCAATCAGAAGTGTAAAAATAGAAATTCAACACAATCAGGAAACCAATTAGTGAAGTCCATCAATGGGAGTCTAGCCGCAGATGACTAGTTAGAGAAGCAAACAACATCCTCCTCTACAGCTGAACTGAAGGTCTGTTTGTCTCACCTCTACAGTGATGGTGGTGTAAACTCCGTGGTAGAAGTAGAGATCCGAGGAGCTGTCGTTGGGCCGATGTGCTATTCTGAGGTCACAGTATCTCACGCCACAGTCCAATTGTTCTCGCACGGTGCGTTCCTACAGTGAATAATGCAAAACTACATCCATGAATAATGCACACGACTGTGATCGGGGACGGCATGGCGGACACCCACTACGTCTATACTTTATATACACTACATCAATACTGCATCATTTAATACATCAGTATATCCATTGCAAAAGTTTTCTACGGAAATTTAAGGGGGAAAAAGATGAGTGGGTGTTTTCGGAGTAATGTAAAGTATTGGAAGCCATGATGTCTGAACCTGAAAGAAAATAAAGGTTCTAATAGAAGTGGATGGATATAAAAGATATTCCATTATTAAGCAAAACATATCACATACATTGATTTATTAATCTCTTATTATTATTATTTTAGTGCTCAGTATTAAACAGGCTTAAAGAAATATAAACTGTTTCTTTCCCCATCAAGTCTCAAAATAAAGTGCTTAAACAGCTCCTCACTGCTTGAATGCTTTCTGCAGAGCAGCAGAAGGCGAGTTTCACCCCGCTGGGTAGATTGATCCAGAGATTCAGAGGCTGAACAGAAACATGTTCCTGTGTAATAGCTTTTCTTTCAGTGCACAGTGTCACAATCACCGCAAAAATAAAACCCAGCAATAAAATTATCAACGGAATGCTTTGAAAGCATTTCTCTCCACCGACTGGTAGCTTGTACAAATGCTGGTTTAGGATTTAAAGAAAAGCGCATGGTGATGTTGCGCATAAGCGCATAAGATTTTGGACTGATACCAGAAAGACAGGGGTTCGATTCCCAGCTCCACCAAGCCACCACTGTGGGCCCCTGAGCAAGGCCCTTAACCCTCAATTGCTCAGTTGTATAAATAAGATGAATGGAAGAAGGAAGAAGAGCTGACAGTAGTTTAGGAAACTTCTCAGAAAAAGAAGAGACTCAAAATGAGAAAAGACTAGTGAAATCACCCAATCCGACAGACTCAGTGTGTGACATTCATTCAAGTTCAAGGATTTTGTAAATTCTACAGATTTGCAGAGCGCCCTCTAGTGTAAGAACCACAGAAAAAGCAGTCAGAGTCTCGACTGTTAAGTGGCTCATCCTGTTTAGTGGCTCTTTGTTGTGTTGTGGAATTCTATGTGTTGTGTAGCACCAGGGGGTCCTGGAGAAACGTTATTTCATCTCACTGTGTACTGCATCTGCTATATATGGTTGAAATGACAATAAAGCTCCTTGAACTTTGAACTTGAACTGACTCGTGACTCAAAAGGTTAAATGAGTGAATGAGATGGATTTGGATTTCTCATTTTAGTGTGGAAGTTAAGTGTGCTGCAAAATCAAACACTCTGTACCAGATCCCAATAAACTCTTCCTGATTCTAATCTATAATAGACTCTGTGATAGTGTGTGTGTGTGTGTGTGTGTGTGTGTGTGGTATCGTTATCAGATTAAAGGCTGAAAATGTTCTATTAGTAGGTTCGTACTTGAGTAGGTACTATATTTAAAATTAGTACATATTTCCTGACCTTTAAAAAAAGCATAATAAATATAGTCAGATTAGGGGTAATACATTTACATTTATCTCATAAGGGTCTTGCTCAGGGGCCCAACGGTGGCATCTTGGTGGTGGTGAAAATTAATCCCACAGTCATCCCATCAGCAGTCTAATATTTTAATTATTATTATTACTACAACATAAAACCTAATCCAAGTCATTCACCTGATCCAGGTAATCAACTTTTCTGGTATTCGCAAACACCCTCATCCAGAGCGACTTCCATTTATTTCATTTATTATCCAACTAAGCAGTTGAGGGTCGAGGGTCTTGCTTAGGGGCCCAAAAGAGGCAACTTGGGAATTGAACCCATGATCTTCCAATCACCTGTCTGACACCTGAACCACATCAGCAGTGGGTAAGGCAGGGAAAACAAGCAAATCAAAGGAACTTAAGGAACATCTGTCACCCACCCCTGACTACCACAGATAAGATCTAGCCCAATGTCTGACATTCTCACGTTATACAGTCAATAAATTTTAAAAAACCCTGAATTTTCTTCTTTTTTTTTGGTTAATATATTTAACTGTATGATATTTTTAATTCACCCGATATTTACTATTTGGTTTTGTTTCGTAAACGGACTGGAATTTAAAAAATGAAAATGACTAAGGCATCAACATTGTGACAAAACTCTTAAAAAAAACCGACTCGGACAGGAACATCCTCATACCAGGGGAAATGGTGGAGATGTTGGACTGCTGATTAATTTCACAGCACCACCAGCCTGCCATTATACATTCCCGGCATTTGGCAGACCAGATCGGCTTGTATATATTTCGTTTATACCGCTTAGCAATTGGGGGTTAAGGGTTTTGCTCAGGGTGGTAATTTAGTGGTGCTGGGAATCGAACCCAGTAGTCCAACACCCAAACCACTGAGCTACCACCTCCACCTGTTAAACTGAATTTTAAAAAGGTTGTTGCTTTGGATAAGGGCGTATGCCAAATGCCAGAAACTGTACACGATAAAGGCAAACAGTACAGAGTGTGTGTGTGTGTGTGTTCAGGATGTTCAGCGTGAGTAAACTACCAGTGTGTGTGTCTGGGGTTGAGTGACAGGAGAGTGTTTATGATTACAGCAGTGCTTATATACTAATCTATAGAATGTTAGGTGATGTTTCTTTTCGGGTGATATTTACCTGCGTGATGGCCCACTTGTAAACAAACGGCCGTATGAGGGGCTTCATGTATTTGTCCAGCTTCTGGAGCATATCAGGCTGCTTGAGGTCAATAGGAGAGCGATAATTCATATCCAAACAGTAAGTGATCGCATTATGACTTCCTGTGGAGAAAAAAAAAAAACACACACTAGAGTGGCATCACTGAAGTACATTACAATGAACCTGGAGATCTTTTGTCCACAGTCTCTACTCTGCGCTGACGGTGCCTATAAACACAAACGCAACCGGACACCGCCTGTGCCACCACCCATTCCCTGAATCATTTATCTTTGTTAAAAGAAACACAATGGCTAATTATATCAACAGTCATGATGAGATATAATTGGGCGTCATTTAAAAAATGAGACAGTCATTTATACACACACGAACAACTGGATACCTGGAATGGCCAAATTCCATAAAGGGATGTCCCAGAGTTCACCTGGCAGACTGCCCATCCAGACGTCCATGGACAGACCTCTGAGAGACCCCAGAATTCCATCTGATGAACCTTCACAGGACATGTCGAACCTGTAAATGAAAGTGAGGAATAATGGAGTGCTGGAATGACGAAAATCCCCCAAAATTTTAGTCCGGAAGTTTTTTTTCAACGAGTCTATTCAAATAAAGGCATTCAAATCGACATGGCAGCGCAGGAGAGCAACAATGGACACACAACACTGGCTTTCTGAAGGTCCAGAAGTTTAAAGAAGAAGAATCCCCGGATGCGTCTGGAATAAAACAATAAAACAGGAAATACCGGCGGGCGCGTTTGACAGCTTCATTTAAACCTGCTTTGGCTTGAAATCATGGCGAAATATTTCCCAGGTAATATAAACGTCCAGGTAAAAAGGTGAGCCATGGGAAGTGTCAGGTTCAGAGGATTTCCGATGCAAATAATCCGGGTTTGGAAAGGCGACAGTCCACAAGGCGCAGGCGCTCCGCGATGAAAACCGGCGTCCTGCCATCGCTTCCGCTTCAGATCAATCATCAATAACGATCATAACGGAATCCAACACTTTCCCTGCTCAACCCCGCGGCTGGACTCGGGCACAGAAATGAGCTGCTGTTGACGCCGGTTCGGTGTTTGTGTGTTTTTACTGCAGGGCTCCCAATTACTGGGCGTTTTAAGCGTCCCTCTGGCTCTTCCTCTGATTGGCTGACATCGAGTGGGCGGGTGTTCTAATTTGTGCCCTCGAGGAACGATTGTTATCTGATTTAGACTGCAAATGACTTTAGTTTCTTTATTAGTAATGGGTGGATTTGGCGGCTTTACCTGGTCTAATTCACTTGCTAATCGAATCTAACCGCAGATACATTGTAAGTGTGACGTTTTCCATATTATTGTGCCAGTTTAGATTGCTTTATTGTTCTTCTTATGTTGTGACGTCATTTCATATTACTAAGAGCTCCTTTTAAAGTATTTTTTTATTTTTAGTATGTTTAAAGAATTGCCTAAATTTGCGGACTCAATCAATCTATCTATCTATCTATCTATCTATCTATCTATCTATCTATCTATCTATCTATCAGTCTATCTATCTATCAATCAGTCTATCTATCATGTCATGTAAGGTCATGTCATTGTTATGCTCATCTTGTTGGCATCTCATATTATTATGCAAGTTTCATTAAAAAAGCTTATTTATGTGTATTGTTAGTATATTTGTTTTTAAATAGAAAATAATAAGTATGCTTATAGTTTCCTTTTTATTGTTGATTAAAGATATACTATAAACAGGTACTGGAGTAAACTTGGCCTATACTGACGAATCTACAGACGAGTTAAAGTCTATCTGCTCTAACCCTGGATTTATACTTTATTATACACCACCAAACTGCCACCATCCCACCCTTGAGGAAACCCCCTATAGGTTGCTGATGAGTGAGAAATTGAACTAGGATCTAGTTTATTTTTAACACTGTCAATACTGTCATTTAATTTTTTTTACAGCAAATACAACAAAGATTTTGGGGGGTTTTAATATTCCTACATCAAGATGGTGATAAAAAAAAAAAATAGCAAAATAAAATGCAGTGTCATTAAGGTGCCTTGTGAATATTTGTTCAGAAAACAAAGAGCGAACATATAAAAATATTTCCTCACATTAATTTTACATGGCAGTAATTAGCATACTAGCTTTTAAATTTTTTATTATTATTTGCTGTTAGTATGTGTAGGTTGGTTAGCTAAAATGCTGCACCTAAACGACAACACAGGTCTGCCACCACCACTGCTGACAAAAATCATTAAAACCCATTAACGATGCCGAGCACCTAATGGGTTGCTATTGGTCTGTAAGTGGAGTTTACTGGTTCCTATCTATTTTTAATCTGATAATAATGGGTTTCTGTGGTACAGAAGGTCTATAAACCAGACATCAGGTTTTACTTCAGAAGGTGTATGTGCTGGACCTTGAAGACACCTTTTGAGTAAAATTAGTGGTCACCAATGTATTTAATCCTAACCTTCAACCGAGCAAGGAGAGCACTGGTCAGAGAAGCAGGGGACCATGTTTTATTTCACTGTGTACTGCATCTTCTATATGTGGTTAAAATGTCGATAAATCTTCTTGAACTTGAGGTCTCATGATCGTTGAAACTTCACCAGGTGAGATCTTGTATGGAGATCTTGAGGGAGTGACAGTTATTTTGTGTTTCTTTTATCTGTTGTCACCTTCTCATCTAACTGCTTGGTGATGGACTTGTAGCCCATTCCGGCTTTGTGTTGGTCTACAATCTTGTTCCTGACATTCTCAGGACAGTTTGGAATCAGTTTAATTGATTGATTCTGTGGACAGGTGACTTTGATAGCGTCAGGAGCCAGAAATCTTGCTGACTGATATGAGGTCAAATGTTTATTAAATGATTATATACATATATATATATTTTAATTTAAAGCTTTAAACAGATGCTGGATTCGGATATGATCAGATGATAAATTTTGGATTGCATTGGATAACTGTACAGTATTTTGTGATGGAATAAACACATCACATCTGTATCACAGACTCACACTAAGACCTGGAAGGAAAACCTGGATGTAATAAATCTGGTACCTCAGACTCAGGTCAGCACTTTTCATCCCTCTGAAGTGATGCACACGGCGCCCATCAGTATCTCAGTATCTTAATGCCAGGTTCCTGCTGCAGGACCACTAAAACATCCTTATTGACCTGCTCAGGCTGTACTAAGCAAACATTCGACTCACAGTCAGCTCGACTATTACAAATAATCGATACCCTCCAGGCGGCACTTTGTTTACTGCTTCCAACCGACTGGCAGTCGAGAAAGAAATACACATAAGGAAATAAATACATTTACTACTTACAAAGATTTTAAACACACATATCGGGGCATTGTGACCGACGACGGATATACAGGAGCGATATTTACTCAACGTTTTATTTCTGGTTTTGACTCAACAACCATTTGATTGACTATTTTCATTCATAACACTGTCAAAACTGTCTTTCAACTCACATCAGTATAAATAGAGGAGTCGGAAATTAACCATACGGTCAAGTGTGTATGTTAATCAAATGCTTTAATCAGGTAAACAAATAAAATAAAAAATTCTCCATTATCTAATCAAATAGATAGTTATCAGAATAATGTTGTAGTGTAGATGTTTAATGTAGTACGTTATTTACTAATATGTTAAATAAAGTTTATCAATTACAGCAAATCGGGTTATTTCAGCGTATCTCAAGCGCTGTTGTTGATTCGTCTCTTCTCATGCCGCAGTGATGTAAATCCTAAAACAAAACAGCAGCAAGAATCCCAAAAAAAATATCCGATATCGGAAAAAGGCTTTAATATCAGGAAAAATATTGATGAAACGATTATCGGTCGATCTCTATTCCAGACTCCTGATCATGGTTTATCCCTTAGGTGTCTATCAGGTCAAATAAATTAAAGTTTGGTTACCTTATTAAGTTAAATAATTATTGATTTCTGGCTAAGAAGATCTTTAAGAAGATTAGTTATGTCGTGAAAATTTGTCTAAAAGGATAACAAAACTGAGTCTGAGAACAGAACACCATCACTGG
Source organism: Bagarius yarrelli (assembly GCA_005784505.1). NCBI lineage: Eukaryota > Metazoa > Chordata > Actinopteri > Siluriformes > Sisoridae > Bagarius > Bagarius yarrelli. The sequence continues at coordinate 279,221 of VCAZ01000012.1, read as the reverse complement.
AGTAAAAATGAATCGAAGAGAAAGATTATTTGGAGGTTCCAATTGGAGCTTTCAGTCAGCAGAGTCTATCTGACTCTGTGTTCAGGGAAAAGCACTTCGGTTTATAGCATGAATTGTGTGCAAAGTGTGTGTGTGTGTGTGTGTGTGTGTGTGTTCAGTGAGCTCATCTGCTCATACTAAACTGCATACGGCATATGCTTTGTTTTTAACTACGTTCTTTACATCTTATCATCCGAGTCAAACAGTTTTCAACAAGATTAGGGCTTAGTCAGAGGAACAGAGCAAAGAGTCAGTTAAAACAAGAATAAAAAGCTTCATTACATTAAATTAGAACGTATGGATGACATACCTCTGGTCATTCATTCATTCATTTTTATACCCACTTATTCCCTAATTCGGGGTCACGGGGATCTGCTGGAGTCTATCCCTGGACAGGTCACCTCTGGTCATGATGTTCTTATTTAAAAAAATGTTGTGTAGCTTTCACAAAACGAGTTAGTTCCTGTTCTTACTAACTTTACAGCAGCTATAAACAGTCGTTCCCTCTGCCAACTTTTTGTAACCCCTTTATCCTAAAATGAATGCAGTATAACCCCTTCGGTACAGATGTTCTACCTCCAGGTGTTAACACTGAGGACTTATCCAAGGAGTTTTTAGTCTCCTGGAGAATCTGGAGTCTCTGTGAATAATCAGTTACTGTCAGAGCTGTGCGGTTACGGGAAACGACTCAACACCTTCTGACCAATCAGCATCCAGCGTCAGTATTTAGAAGAAACAACCATCAATCCAAACGATTCAGATTCAACTGATCAAATCTGTTGAGTTAAACCAAATTATAAGAACTGACAAACCGGTTTGTATTCCAAAGTTTATTGCGAGGCTCAGTCTTTAAAAAAAAATCCATTTCAATATAAAGCATCCAGTAAGAAAGACAGTACTGGTATAAAACAGACTGTAAAAACATGCACACTGTTACAGTGTCGTCTATTACCTGCAGTAGCACACACACACACACACACACAATGCTGTTTGTTTGTCTTCTTTCCTGAATAAACATAGAGAACCATCATAAAGACCTTGCGACAAGCTGCAGACCAAAAGACGGGAAAATGTATAGCATTGACTTATGTCTCATAAATGAGTTATAGGTATCCAGGGTGATTAGTCTAAGTACATAATATAATGTGTGTGTGTGTGTGTGTGTATAATACTTTATTTAAAGGAACATGAGAATTACACAACAGTAAGAACATGCTAGTCTTTTCTCACAGGTTCAGGTTTTGGCGGTTTAACAGCAAGTGTCCACAACAACTTCCTGCGTTCAGGACAATGAAGCCTGACATAATGAAGGGTTATGGCAAAGACGATAGGGCTGTGCATTAAACACACAATCTGTAAAGTTGAAGTTACGGAACCGACCAGTAGGGGTGGGACCCAGGGTTCTCTTTTTAGTAAGTCAGTGAATCATATGACTCGACTCACCAATAATAGTCGACTTTCAGTTTACAGCGTTGACTGTCCACGTTTACGAATGATGTTTAAACATCTGGGATATTTTAAACACTTTATTAAATAAAAAAATTGCTTAATAGATGCAAGTTGTGGACCTTTAAATGATTCATTGAGTCATTCTGTAATAATTCTTACTGTTATTCATTTAAATTGATCATATTAGTGATGAATCAGCAGATTAAATTAAACTCTTGTTCATGAGTTATTGAATCATTAGGCTAAGCTCAACAAAAAGTCGACTCTTTCGGTTCACAGTGTCTACAAATGACTCTATATTTTTTTAATTGGACACCAGTGATGATTCAAACTAATTTTTATTAGAAAATAATAAATAATGGAATGAGAGATGTAAATTGTGGGATGGAACTAATTTTTTTTAACTGAATCAGTGAATTATATGATTTATCTCACTAATCAGTCTCTTCCAAATGATTCACTGACTTATACTGTAATGATTTGAAATATTTGTCAATTAAAATGTTGACATTAGAGACAAATCACGGGACTCATGTTCTTGTTAATAACTCATTAAACCACATAAAACAGTTTACCAAGAAGAGTCGACTTTTTTAGTTAATAAATGATAAAAGACCAAATGCACATTGTGAGATGGAAAGTTTTTTAATTAATATCAAATCACACAATTATTAAATTAGCTGATTCAGTGAAAAGCAGCTTATGATAATATAAGTCGATCATTTTAGTTCACAAACAATTCACTGACTCATTCTATCATAATTTGAACTTTTAAAAAAATAAAATTTGGGGCAGGTCATGTGGCAAGAGATGTTTTTATCAATGAGTCACTGAATCATTTGGCTCAGCTCACCAATTAAATCTTTGCATTAATTAAAAATATCCGATTTTTATATAAGGAATCAGTGAATCATTTGAGGAGGTCTAAGGCAACAAAAATATATTTTATATATCTGGAAGGTTTATTAAAATACCGCCAAATTATCTGGCCTGGCTTATGAATCAGTGTCGACTCCTTTGGCTTACAAATAATAAGTAAAGCTTGGTGAAATTTTTAACTATTTTTTGATAAAGTGGCTCCAACTAATGGGCAAGTTCCTTAAGTGAGTCATTAAATCATATGATTCAGCTTTCAAATAAGAGTCGACTCCTTTGGCTTTTAAATGACTCCCTGGCTGTTTATCCAGACAAGCTATTTCCAAAAAATAAAAAAAGTATAGAAGTGCCTATATCTACAAAAGAGGAGCAAAAGATGGGGCAAATATGCAAATAAGTTATTAATGATTGGATAAATGAACCGAGTCAGAGTCTATTTTACCAATGACTCATCTGGACCTGTAAACCCTTTTCAGCCTGCAAACACCGAATACTGATTATGTTTAAATTAGATTACGTTTAAATATCCTAAATTAGCTTTTTTTTTAATTATTATGAAGTGGCAGTGTGAAGTTAACTGTAAATTACATTTACAGTATGTGGTAGACGCCCTTATCTAGAGCGACTTACAATATTCCTTGTTATACAACTGAGCGATTGGGGGTTAAGGGTCTTGCTCAGGGGCCCAACAGTGGTGGCTTGGTGGAGCTGGGAATCGAACCCACAACCTTCGGGTTGGTAATCCAACACCTTAACCACCACTTCCTCACATAACATCACACCCAACTCTCTCTCTCTTTATTACGTTCTCTCAAACAAGTCACACTTTGCTATTCTTTGGAAAGTCAAGCGCACCTGAAAATGCTAAATTCCTGTTCTACACTGCACCCTAGTGGCCACTTAGTGTTATATCTAAAACGCTTCGATTTTTTTGGCAGGGATTTTCAACACACAATACAAAAATGACAAAAATTAAAACGTTATCAGCTTTCATAAGATACATGTTCATGTTCTGAAGCTTCTTATAAAACAGTATTAAAAGGTAAAGATGAACGAAAGATCAGCCACGTATGGTAATGCTAACCAGAATAGCAGGGAGACACGAATCCATGTTATCAGACTTTGAGGTTCTTATGCCTTTATTTATTTGCATAACCATAAGAATATTCGGATGATGCAGAAATCAACATCACTCCCGACACTAGCTAATATTTACACAACCTAAAAAAAACAAAGGTCTTTTAAACCTAGTATATACAGACACACTGCTAGCCCGTCTGACGCTCAGACAGCATGGTCTCTTGCGGGGGTGGATCATAAGGCAGCTCTGAAAAAGGATGGGAAAAACCCGCTTTCTAAAACCCGACGCAGTGCTTTTTCTGAGCTGTCGCTCGCGGAAGCTCGTCTTCTGCAGGACATACCACCTACAGCCTTACCTATGGCAGTCGAGAGTTTGCAATTAAATTATTTTAGCATTTTCAAGCTCGTCACCTTTTCACTGAAGTCCTGGAAGAACCTAAAGAAACCTTCCCTCGAGTTCCTCCGCGCCCGTAACCGGTAGCTGCGCTCCTCTCCATTAGCCCTCTTCCCACTCGCTCTCTGTCCTTCTGTCGCTTGCCTTTGGCTTCAGGTTCCGAGTCGCTGAGCTCGAGGTCGGGGCAGTACCCGTCGCTCTCTTGGTATCCCCTGCTGCCTTTCGGTGCTCGTTCAGTGACCGGGACCTTTGCGCAGTTTGTCCTCTCTTTGTTTTTATGTCCGTTTTTGTTGGCACTCCACAGATCCGCAGTCGTCCGTACCAGGCTGACGGTGGCTTCTTTAAGAGTTCTACCAAAGTGCTCCATGGTGGATTTATGAAACGGTTGCGTTTTCCCAGAATGCTTCTCGCACGCTCCCGGTTCGGGTGGAGTCAAATGGCACGGGGTGTTTCTTTGACCAGCGGGTTTCTCTATGACGCCGTTGGGTTTGAGTGAATGCTGGTGCGGTCGGTCCTGCTCGGGTTTTGCCGAGTGACCGTGCAGGGCGGCGTGTAGTGCCAGCGGCTTCCCTGTCGGCTTGGCGATGGCGACGATGCCGTTGGTTCGTTCTTCCCTTGGTGCTCGCTGGAGCTGAGGTTTTCCCTGCCCCGTCCCGCCCCCACTCACGTCGTACACGTTGCTGCTGTTATCTGGACACAACGGTCCGTTTCCTGACTTGCTGCTGGTTTTGCTTTTGATTTTCAGTTTGATGGTTATCCTGGGAGGCGGTGGAAAGATCAGGTTCTCCACATTTGACGACACCGGCAGTTCTGCAGACATCAAAAACGGAGGGTAATTAAAAAAAATAAAAATTTAAAAAAATGGTGGAACATTGTATATTAATGGAAAAAAAGTGTGTCCAGGAGCTGGGAGCAACTTATAAATCAGCAAAGTTCTAAATTAATAGTTATTGGACCAAAACCCCAGTAGTTTTACTAAATTACTTTACCTCTTTACATTTACTGCTTTTATTTTCATTAGATAATCATTACGTGTACTTCAAGCATGAATGTTTGAACTGGATTTACATACCATAGTAAAATTCTACAATAAGATTCCATTAAAAACAGCAGACGTTTATTTAATGTTAGTCCATTTTTTAATTATACTTCTCCATTTTCGTTTTATAGATTTCAATAAAGGCAAAAATGCTCATAAATAAAACAGGGGGCAGATAGGAAGTGAAGTGGGAGAGACGGGGGGGGGGGGGGGGGGGGGGGGTGAGAGAATTATTTTTCAGTAATCTTAGTTAAAGCAATATAAACCAACATAAATGATGGCGGTTCAATTCTCTTCAATTGTTTTCTGCTGACTTTGTAATTTATTCATATAATTAATTTATATCTGTGGTTAAAGTGATGGGCTGCTGATCCAAAGATCTTGGGTTCGATTCCCATCTCCAGAGTTGTGCCATGAAATTTTACGATTTGTAATAAAAACAAACTTTTGATTGCCGGTAATTCCGAGAGAAACTGACTTTTATTTTCCGATAAATTTGCTGGTTGAATAAGTTTAGGCATTATTATTATTCGGATTCAGGTGTTTGTTCGGATTAATCTTTTAACGCGTTTGTAATCTGATTACACTGCTCCATGTAAACAGGGTTTACTACAGATGATCATGACCTGCTACTCGAGGCTTGAGGAACCTGCACCTCTCTTTCTCTAATCTTCAGGTTGTTTTGGTGTTTCTTACCTGCAGCTTGTTCCTGGTTCATGAGTTTGACGTGAAGGTTGAAGATCTGCTCCTGGACTTTACTCTGAGACAGTTTGAGTTTCTCTCTCCGACTCACCATGTAGCACAGATTCCTCACCTGCAGAAACAGAGAACCTTTATTAAAAATCAAACCCCCTTTTCCAGATTTTTGGAGACTGTGAGCTGTGGTTTTCGTGACACCAACCCTCTCCAGGTCCTGGCGGAGGTGCATGAACATGCGCATACGTGTGTGTATGCTGTCCTCCTGTGGCTGCCTCAGCAGGTTCTCCTCCTCCTCTTTAGGAGGCAGAAGAGCTTTATTGAAGCTGCTCTTTCTCTTCAGTTTCCAGTACTGGTAAATAAAGTCGAGGAGGTGAAGAGGAAGTCCAAGCTCTTGTGCCAACTCGTCTGGCTGCACCAGCTTGTAGAACTCCTCCTGCAGCTCCTGGAGCTTCTGCGCTCTCAGCCCCAGCTTCTCTGTCTCCGTGGGGGGTTTGTGTCGGGCCGGGCTCAGACCTGGCTCGGACATTTTGGGCTTGCTGTGCTTTAGGCAGTAGGATTTGAACTTCACCTCGTCACCTTCGTCCAGGATGGTCTTCATCTCCAGGCTGTGCTCGAAAGCGCAGGTGACGTGGAAAGGGATGGTGCAGTTCTTCACCGAGCACTGAAGAATATTAGAAGAGAGGATTAGACGACTAGCCTAGGGAAGATACGGAGGAAGGGTCAGACGTCTGGATTCCTCTCATGTCTTACCTGGATGCAGGCTCCAGTTTTGATTTTGCAAAGGCTGCAGATGAGAGACCAGCGGCTGGGGGGAATGTGAGACAGTTTAGTGATGGGTTCCATCCTCTCGGGACACGCGATGCTCACCTAAACACACACACACACACATTTTTATCTACATCCTTATAGCAATATTAAATCTAAAATAGCATCTCTAAAAAAATGTTTTTGTTAGGACTTAAATCTGAACCTTCACAAATCAAGACCTAAAGTTTCTCGAATATGATATACAGCGTTGCTTTGACTTACCAGTGCCTCAGCTAACAAGTTTTTCGAGATACGGCCGATTTTTTTTAATTAAGTTGTGAGATAAAATTCGGGTTACGAGTTAGCTTCAGACACCCAGATGCTTGTTAGCGTAACAAGCCACCATCCCGTGTGTCACTCGATAGCTAGTCAGACATGCGCGTTAGCAGGTGGAGTCGTCTGATCTCCAAGGTAAATGCTGCACATTATACTTAATAAAACCAGTTTATTCCAGTACATCCTGTTCTATTGTTTTTTATAGTTTATTTTTCTTATTTAAAAACGTCACAAAAACATGGCGGTGTTTTGACATACGAGTAATCTGAGTTACGTCATGGAATGGCTGAAACGAGGCACCACTGTACTTAATTTTGACAAAAGAAATATTTCCTAAATACTGCTATTATTCTTTTATATAATTGGACTTTAATTAGAATTAGCTTTATTTTGTTAACTTGTTTTATGCCCTATTCACACTACACAATTTTACGTGCAGAAATAGATGTCCCAGCAACAGCCAAGAAAAATGAAACTTTTTGAAGATCAGTTAACTTCAAATATACATTTAAATAAAAACATCCCAGCGATCGTCATTAATAGTGGGTTTTTTTACTCTACACGTTTAATTTGTGTTACTGTACATTAAACAGGACGGTACCTCGGGTATCCAGAGAGCACAGCTGACATGAGCCCACTTCGTTCCAGCTCGTGTGGCCTTCATCGCTCCTCCCTTGTTGGGACACAGCACACACTGCGGGTGGATGCCCAGGACGCAGGTTCTGCACAGCCAGTTTCCATCTGGAACTTTCACGATTCCATAGCAAGCCTAGAAACACGGGGTGATACGGTTATAACTACGCAAACATTACGTTTAAACAAAAAGACAACACACAGCACTACAATATAACAACAGACTGTAACACACAGCACTACAATATAACAACAGACTGTAACACACAGCACTACAATATAACAACAGTCTGTAACACACAGCACTACAATATAACAACAGACTGTAACACACAGCACTACAATATAACAACAGACTGTAACACACAGGAGGAAACCAACACACAACGAGAATAATGACACTGTAACAACACTGACTGTGACAAACAAGACAAACTAACACACAGTACGAGTGTGTAACACATAAGACATGAGATGTCTCACCTGATGAACACAAATATTACACTTGTCACAGAAGACCATGTCGTTGCCCTCCTCGCTGTCGGGTGAGCGACACACGTCACAGATGACGTCCTCGTCGTACTCGATGCCCAGCCCCTCCTCGGTCTCGATGGCGTGGTTCATGTTCTCGTGGCATTTTCTTTCCAGGGCTTCCATTGTCCTCTCCATGGTCAACTCGTCCACCGTCCCATCCCCTGACACACCGGTCAAACAGTGACATTAGTGACTAGTGGAAAAAGCTAGAACATGGTATACATTTGCAGCACTAGACATTGAGGGAGGACTGACCCATGTGCAGCAGTTCGGTGTTGAGGTGTCGGAGCCAGTAGAGGTCAGTGTCGTCCAGGTCGTACCTGCACATGGCCTCCGCCAGTTCCTTAATGTTCACATAACCCGTCTCCGCACACTCCTGACTCCAACACTGGATGAACTTCCTCGGCTTAGAGAACAGAATCTCCTTCGGTCTCTCTGCAATGATCCTGCAGCCCACACACACATGGTTTAGTTGCCACACACACACACACAGTGCTATTTAAACAGTTTTAATGGAAAACATTGTACGCTTGACTGCAGACTAAATCAGACTCAAATCAGACAATCAGACAGACAGACACTGACCTGACAATCAGACAGACAGACACTGACCTGACAATAAACAATGAGACAGACAGACACTGACCTGACAATCAGACAGACAGACACTGACAATCAGACAGACAGACACTGACCTGACAATCAGACAGACAGACACTGACCTGACAATCAGACAGACAGACACTGACAATCAGACAGACAGACACAGACGACAGACACTGACCTGACAAGACAGACAGACACTCACAATCAGACAATCAGACAGACAGACACTGACCAGACAGACAATCAGACAGATCAGACAGACAGACACTGACCAGACAATCATACAGACAATCAGACAGACAGGCACTGACACTGACCAGACCAATCAGACAGACAGACACTCAGACAGACAGACACTGACCTGACAATCAGACAATCAGACAGACAGATCAGACAGACACTGACCTGACAATCAGACAATCAGACAGACAGACACTGACCTGACAATCAGACAGACACTCAGACAGACAGACAGACAATCGACAATCAGACAGACACTGACACTGACAATCAGACAATGACAAGACAGACAGACAGACAGACAATCAGACACTGACCTGACAATCAGACAGACACTGACCTGACACAGACACTGACCTGACAATCAGACAGATCAGACAGACAGACATCAGACCAGACATGACCTTACAATCAGACACTGACCTGACAATCAGACAACAGACACTGACCTGACAGACAGACGACCCCGACCTCAGACAGACAGACACTGACCTGACAATCAGACAGACAGACAGACACTGACCTGACAATCAGACAGACAGACAGACACTGACCTGACAATCAGACAGACACTGATCAGACAATCAGACAGACACTGACCTGACAATCAGACAATCAGACAATGACACAATCAGACAGACAGACACATGACCTGACAATCGACAGACAATGACAATCAGACAGACACTGACCTGACATGACCTGACAATCAGACAGACAGACACTGACCTGACAATCAGACAGACAGACACTGACCTGACAATCAGACAGACAGACACTGACCTGACAATCAGACAGACAGACACTGACCTGACTGAGGTGAATGGTATCCGGACTGGCCAGCACCTGCACTCCTTTCTCCCACTCCTGCCTCCACGTATCAGCCAGCAGGTAATAATCATCAGCAGAGACATGGTGAGAGTCGGGCAGCTTCATCGCACTGATCAGGTCTTTCCTGAACACCTGTCCATCACACGCACACACACACACACACACACACACACACACACACACACACCACTAACAACAAACCTCAAAAGAAAACTGCATGCTGTAAATAACCAATAACTCCAGATAAACGTGTGCGTGTGTGTGTGTGTGTGTGTGTGATCTCACCTCCGCTGGCTTCTTCTGAGCAGATGCTGGAGTTCCAGGTTTACTTCCATACTGACTTTTGGAGAAGGACGTCGAGGGACCTGAAGGTGGAGAGAAAAATGCTGTGATATGACAGGATAAAGTGACACACGGATGACAGGATAAAGTAACACACGGATGATTATTACATCTGATCATATTTAAAGCGTGTGTGTGTGTGTGTGTGTTAAAGGCTGACATTTTTTTTGGAATCTCGCGTGTCACAGATGGGTAACAAACTCACTATTAATCACATGACTTGGGACAGAACAGAAAGAGTGTCAGTGGGAGTGGGCGGGACCCGGAATCGGAATAACACGGGACTAATAATAATTTCCTGCAGCGTTTGTCTCGTATTTTTAAATTGTGCAGCATTCACGCAACCCATCCCACCCTTATCCTGTCTAAGCGCATTCTGTTCTTCCTCTGATTGGGTGATACTCGCTGCCATTATCGCTGGTTTAATACAGGCCGGTTCTGGCCAGGGCCAAATCAGGTTTAAAGAGGACAGGAGGGTCTTCCAAGCTTAACCAAAAACGAATGCAAAAATCCCGACCAGAGTGAAAACATGGCTGGAAATTAGCCGAAATGAGTGTCAAGCCAATTGCACAATTTATCAGCGAGTGTTTTCTGTGGCGCAGCATTCCGACACTGGGACAGGAATTTATTTAGTGGGTGTGGGACAGGAGAGTTCATCCGTGACACCCTCTAGTGTGTGTGTGTGTGTGTGTGTGTGTGTGTCTTTTCTCACTTTCATTGTCTGAACTGTCACTGCTGCTTGAAGTCCTGAGTCGTTTCATCCTGATGTATCCTGAGAGAGAGAGAGAGAGAGAGAGAGAAAGGAAGCGAGAGAGAGAGAGAAAAGGAGGGAGCAAATTAGAGAGAGGGAGAGAAAGAACGAAGGAGAGCGAGAGAGAGAGAGAGAGAGAGAGAGAGAGAGAGAGAGAGAGAGAGAGGGAGGGAGGGAGCGAGAGAGAGTGTAATGTGACATGGATTCAAACCAAGTTTTTTCCTCTTTTACTCTTTCACCTTTATAGGAAAAGATTTTAAAATATTTACTTTTTAACATTTAAGAACTCTCTCCCAGTTACAGGAAACAAATCCGACCAATCAGAGAGGAGAATTCAGCAGCGCTGATTAACCTGTACTATCAGGTGAATCAATAGCACATCTTTAATAAAGTAAAGTGAATCTCAGTCTTACCATAAATTTAAATCTGCAGCGTGAGCGAGTGACCAGGTGTGTGTGTGTGTGTGTGTTCTCTCAGCCTGCGTCCGTCATCCAAATCTCATTCCTGTAACACACATATTCATTTCCTGATATCACATATAGTCTAATATCATCAACAATCTTCATCCCTCACAAATCGACATTTCTACACCAAACACTCCAATGGACTGCAGGATGAATTTCACACACTAACAACAGTGTGTTTTTTGTTTGTTTCTAATTCTATGGGCTGTCATATAAATTCAAATAAGAAAATGTTTTTCTGCTATAAAACCTGTTTTTTTTACTCTGACAAAAAAAAAAAATAATCAAAACAAATTTCTTTAACATCACTGGACAGAAAAGATTTTGGGCATTTCCTTTGATTTAATACTCTGATTTTAGTACTTTACTTTAAAAAATCTTTTACACAGTCTGAACTAATGAACCGGTTCACAGCAGCTCAGTTACACCTGAAAATAATGTCAATACAGTGATTATTATCTGATTATTATCATCATGTGTCATCATTAAGTGTTAATTAACTCTTTCCACTGTGGAGAAACTGGATTACGTCATCACCGTGTTAAAAATGGTTTGTTCCGGTTTTGATGTTACTTCCGCTGGCATTAATTAATCATCATCACCTTCATCATCATCATCATCATCCCTCAGCTATAAAAACTTAACAATCCGAGAAGGTTTTAAATAAAATCTCTCGGCACTTTTCCACGTGTTGATCCCCGGAGTGTCCGCCTCTCTGGAGTAGAATTTATTCAATATATTTATACAATATATTTATTGTTTTTGCTTATTTAAATTAGCAGGTGTGTCATTAGCGTTACGGCGAAACAGAAATCCGGACTGTTTTAATCTAATACTTTTTGTTTACACGCTTTTTTTCTGATCCGAAAAGTAAATCTTGGTTTATCCGTCCTTATTTTGGCGCTCTAACACAGGCGTAACCGGCGTCTAATTATGACGTCAGCAAACAGGTTATTCCTTACAGGACACACACATAAAACGTCATAACAAGCTAACTTTACAGTTATAACGTGTACATTTAAATATCGCAATAAATATTAGTGTTTGCCTGAAACACTGCGGTCGAATCCCTCCGCCATGTTACAGTGATTGGTTTAGAACATTGTCTTTGAGAAAATTACACCAATCATTTTAAAGGCCCCCCCTCTAAAGACTGACCAGGACGTCACCAAACGCACTTCCTTGTTTTTGTTTACTTATGTAGAAACAACAAATAATATTATAATATATTTGTTTTATATAATAATTAATACACACACATAATTGTATAATAATACATACAATCAGACAGACACTGACAATCAGACAGACAGACACTGACCTGACAATCAGACAGACACACACACACATATTTATATATATATATATTTACTTATATATACTCAATATCCATTATTGTATAATTATTATAATTTAATAATTACTATAAAATAATTGGCTAAACATGGGGCTAGATGTTTTCCTGTAAACCATAATTTCCTATATGAAACAAAGTTAATTGCATTTTTTTAATCAATTTGAGGTTATAACTCATTATAAGATGCACTAAACGTTGGTTTCATCTTTATGTGCTTTGTTTTATTTAGTTTCTGGGATGAGGTACCTTTGGGTAAAGCCAGTCATATGAATCAGTCACAGACCACATTCACAAACATGCGGTGAAAAAACAGGTGATTCAGGGTTTCCAAATCATAAAATTATACAAATCAAAAGTCAAATCGAAATCTAAAATATTCACTGGGTGGAAAGTTCCACTTACATTTTTTTCCTAAATAATTTCTTTGATTTGGAGGGAGATAAAGGAAAATGTAAATGATATTCTTTCTGGACACTAATACAAATGACTGCAGGAAACACATTCCTTTTTTATTCTCCCAAAAAGTTCAATATAAATGTATTTGCATTTTGTAAAGAATTCTAATACTACTAATAATCTTTCATGTGAAACTTTTACTGTATAGTGTGATAAGTTACTTATAGTATAATTTAAAGTTATATTCTCTAACCCACTTTCTCTCTTATTCTTTTGTTATTTTTGCTGTTTGAAAAGCTTTTCGTTTCTGTCTTCAGCCGTATTCGAATATGATGAGTCTTGTCTCCTGTGAGATTATGGGATAGTAAAGTGTGGCTTAAAGTGACTTTAGAATCAGTGTGGAAGTAGTAGATCATCCATGAACATTTTACATTTTGTTTCTCACATACTAAGGATTCAGACATACTCGCCTCACACACTCGTTTTCACAGGTGTTGGCGTGCGCACGTTACAGTGAGCGGTTTTAACTTAATGTTTTTTAAAAGATTTGACCGAAAAAGGGTTTAAGGGCAAATGGCAGCAAATAAAATTTGAGATTTTAGCAGGAATACAAATAATAAATAACGAACGTAACAGTTTATCAGAGCCGATATGTTCATCGTTTTGTTATTTTTCATCTCACTGCTTTTGAAAATAAAGACGTGAACGAAACTAAATAAAATGTTGAGTAAATCAATTTTTTTTTACAGTGCAGGAAAAGTTTTTAAAGCTGTTTTAAAAGTGTTTTGTTTTCGCTCTTTTCCTGTCCGTAACTCAAATCTGAATTAGAATTGAAGTTACAAAGAAAGATTATGAAATTATCTTTAACTGACTGGTGTTTCGGCCACATGCACACAAGACAAAATAAAAAATGTAAATAATAATGTACGTTAACCTGAAAAAAAAAAATTGGTTAAATCTGGTGAAACCATTTAAACACAAATTCTGCATAAAAGGTGGCTGTTTTTTTTTTGTTTTTTTTATTAAATTAGTTTTCACTCTTTTATTGTTGTTATCTGTTAATGAATTTGTGGACTTTTACCACCTTTAGCAACAGGATATTAATATTTTCCCACAAAGGAAATCCTCTCACACCAGGCCATGCTGTGGAAGTCAAAGCCACGCCCCCGGAACACTACTAAATGGGCGGGGCTTCGTGCGCGTTTCTGCTACTAAAATTCTTTACGGAAGATTTCTTAGAGTTTGCAGTTTGTTTTTTGGTGTAAATGTATTTACAAATAATTACAATTACAAACGGCATTTTGTGACGCACAAACGTTTAGAAAAATACGTTTTAATACGTTCGACGAATTTTTTTTCTAACTAGATGTTACAGTAAAACAGCGTTGAAAGAATACAATAACGCTCACGTTTTAATCTCGCGCCAAATTAATGTCCCTTGTAATTATGTTAAATATTTTTCGCTATTAATATTTTTTAATCGCTATTAATGTGAGTAAAAGTGTGACAGAGTAAGGCGCCATCTTGAACCGGGTTGCCAGCTCCGTATCGAATCCGCTTAGCATGTGGCTGTTTCTCAGCGCTAGCAAACGTATTTTTCTTATCCGGAAGAATAAAATGAATGAAATTAACACAAATAACGCGGCGTTCGTTCACGTCAGCGGCAACCCAAAAATGACTAGTGGATTTTAGACATCATGCTAAATCAAATGCTAATGCTAGCGCGGGATTTGGTACGGCCTTGGCGCCAAACTGGAGTCGCCCTCTGGCTAGAGCCTGGATAGAGAGTAAATTCTGTTGATTTCCTTTAACCCCGTATACGGGATTGTTATTCGGTCTGAAAATGAAGCTTCTCGTCCTGTTTTTACGCTCTGATCTGGTGAAAGATGTCCATGTTGGGAGTCGGAGTCGCTGTTAAAGCAGAGCAGTGAACTCAATGGCCTGGAGCAGCCTCGGCGCACTGAGAGCTGGGAAAACACCAGCAGTTATTGTTAATGGAAGCCAGTCTTACCTCAGCCTGAACACAACCCCGGTGAACTCGGACAGAGATACTCGCGTTAGAAGTCCGGAATTATCTAAATAAATATGATTAATTAAAGATTTGTCCAGTTTTACTGTGTCAATACGCAAAAAAGCAGCAACCTCCTTTCCACCACCACACAACAGTCCTATTGTACAGGCCGGGCTGCCGGGTCCTAAACTCCGCCTCTTCAATGGCCATGATGGCTGGGTTACAGGGAGAGGTTAGGAAACAACGCTTTTCTGTCAAATTCCCCGTTCACACACACACACACACACACCTCTAAACCCGGTATTCATGATCAAACTCCCCGCTCACATACACACCTCTAAACCCGGTATTCATGATCAAATTCCCCGTTCACACACACACCTCTAAACCCGGTATTCATGATCAAACTTCCCGCTCTCACACACCTCTAAACCCGGTATTCATGATAAAATTCCCCGTTCATACACACACCTCTAAACCCGGTATTCATGATCAAATTCCCCGCTCACATACACACCTCTAAACCCGGTATTCATGATCAAACTCTCCGTTTACACACACACACACACCTTTAAACCCGGTATGCATGATCAAACTCCGTTTACACACACACCTCTAAACCCGGTATTCATGATCAAACTCTCCGTTTACACACACACCTCTAAACCCGGTATGCATGATCAAACTCCGTTTACACACACACCTCTAAACCCGGTATTCATGATCAAACCCCCCGCTCACACACACACCTCTAAATCTCAAGTAAGTAATCTCACACACTCTGAACCCAACACATGTGAATGTGTGTGTGTGCAGTGTACAAAAGCTGATGTACACATTATTCTCCTAACAATTGATAGGACGATCTTTTTGTTTTCGAGAGATGGATGTTTGCAGAAAAAAAAAGTTTTTAAATGTTGGATAAAAGGACAATGTTCGATGTTTGTTTCAGCATGTTTTAAGGCAATCACACTTTATCCACAAAACAACAGAAAGAGTCATACAGTAATGAACTTTTTCCCCAGAGAAATATATATATTAATAAATCAGATTGTACAATCATTTCTATAAAACAACATCATACAAACAAGAACCACTGGCTCGTACAAACAAACACTAAAACATTACAATATTTTTCTCATCTCTACAAAACAAACTTTGGTCACAACAGAAACATTTTTTTCCCTGTATAAAAACAGGGGATGGAAAAGAGACAGCTTTACAAAGCAGTACATTCAGAATCGTACATTTGATTGGCAACACGTCAGCTTAAGGGAATGATGTATTTCTATAAATAACTCGATTGATTTGTCTTCTAAAAATAGAAAAGAAGTGTCTGAGCAGGAAAAGATCTCAGCGTTTATCCAGCTTTCAACCAAGCTGCGTTTACAGATGAATAAATATTTACATGCTCAGACTAGTTTTAACAGGATTTTCACTGTCACAGAAACAAACAGATATAAAGTACAGAAAACAGCAGCACTCAAAGACCAAACCAGCAAAACTAACTAACAGAAATAAAGTTTAAAAAAAAAAACAACTGTAATTAGTTAATTATATATTAAATGTTTGAACCTGGTGTGGACTATTTTGGAACCAGAGAAATCAGGGAACCAATTTAATGTTTAAACAAATTAAATCAATTATGGACATGAAATTTATGAACCTAATCCAAATTCACAAACATTTATACCATTGATTTGAATTTTTTGCCTATTTTTCCGAAATGTTCTTTTTCCTAAACATATTTTTATAAAATTTTATATCAGTACCGTTTCTTGTTTAGGCCAGATCATACAGTTCCACCTGCAAGTGAACTCCAGTGACAAAGTGATTCGACTCATCAGTCAGTGATTCGACTCATCAGTCAGTGATTCGACTCATCAGTCAGTGATTCGACTCATCAGTCAGTGATTCGACTCATCAGTCAGTGATTCGACTCATCTTTACACGACTTATGTCTCTGAATGAATCGACTCACCTCTGTAGGCAGTTACTTCAAAATAAAACGAATCAACTCACCTCTAAATGAATCAAACAGGCTACCCGTCTTTTTCACGCTATAAAAATCTAAAAGTATAAAATGAAGGCAATGCTTTAGAGTAGCTGTTTGTAGAAATTAATGAATCATTTCTTTAGCGTCGGTTCTGTGTTCTGTGTGCTCAGGGTTGTTCTAAATTTTCCATGGGGTTCCCTTTGTTCATTACTGTATTGATCACTGATCAATGTAAGAAGGACACAAAGTTGAGCAGTATAAAAAAATAAACAAATCTAAAAGAATCTGATTTGGGCTTAATCTGCTCATAACTATATGAACTGGATAAGAACTGTAATAACAGCAGTTTGTGATTCACAGCACTTTGAGCTCCTGAGCTGAGGGGATTCCCCAGACACCACTAGTGAAAACCACAGGTTTAAAACATGAGACTTACAGCTGAGTGAACGCTCACTCACTTCGTGAAAAATTATTCATTCATTCATTTTGTTCACAGTCCCAACTGCATGTCGGCAAAGTTGAAAAAGTTGTCAACGTCCTGCGAGGCGGAGTTTTTATTCTCAGAAACAAACACCTGTGAATTTAAAAAAAAAAAAAAAAAAAAAAAAAAAAAAAAAAAAAAAAAATTACATTTCCACAAATATCAACAACTGTATTTTAACCTATCGTTTGTGTGATGTCATTTCTATGTGACGTGACTCTTTAAATCGACTTCCTTATAAGTTACTTTTACATTACATTTTACATACATAAAATTTATTTGCTAAGGAATGACAAGTTGTAATTTTTATTTACAAGGTTGTTTAATCAGGTTACTAAGTAAAAATATTAACTCCTGTTTTGGAGATGTTACAAGGTGCTGCTGAAAGTGGAGACCTTTTCCAAAAACAACAGAGTTTGTGATTATTGTTAGTTATTAGCTCCTAGATCTCTCCATCATGATGTTGAACCACATACGAACCAAAAAACGACATTGTTCGTATCTAAACATGGACTAGTGGCTGCTTTACAGCGTCAATAAGTCAGTGTGTGCTGGTATGTGGGAATGCGAGTTAATCGGTAATTAGGGCCCGAGCACTAATGTGCGAGTGCACCGTTTATTATACTCCAAAATTAATTGCATCCTTGAAGCCCAAACATTCTCGAAAACTTGTGAAACTTTGCACACGCATCAGAAGTGACGAAATGTTACGCCGGATATGGGTTTCAGAAATGGTTGTGGCAAAATGGTTTGATAGCGCCACCTGCTGTTTTTAATAAAATGCCAATACCTATGAAACTTGGTACAGCCTGTCCTTTTTTAATTCTCAGCAATTTTCGAGTAAATATTTGGCATTTCCAGTCGTTGTATTTTAACAAACTCCTCCCATAGATTTAATCAGCTCAACACTATATTTGGTCAATGTAATCTAATTTCGCGATGTTAAATTGCGATCTTGAGTTTTTTTGTTGAAGGGTGTAGCCGTAGCAACCTGATAAATTTCAATGTTTTGCCATGATTTGTTTTTATTTCACACAATTTGCACATTTCTATTGCACTTTTTTTCTATTTTTCTAATTGTCTTGGTATCTGAGCCACCGTAACTATTTAATTTCCCATTGTGGGATCAATAAAGGTTATCTTATCTTATCTGATATAGGATGAGGTCATATTTCACGCATACTGATCTGCCCCTATTGTTTTAGTGATAGATATCCATCAGCTGGCAGCAGCGGAACTGGCAGATATGTAGAACTTTGCCAGATTCCTTCTATATTTACCACTTTAGCATCATAATGCACACCGTTTACTGTTTAAAGCCACCGGGCGGCAGTGAACCCGGGTGCGGTGGCCCTTTTAACGCTTTAATTACCTTTGTTCCATTGAACACCTCATTAGCAATGATCCTGCAGGCTTCCACCACACCGTCTCCGTTCAGCTCGAGAGCCACCGCAGGACCTTTACACGCACACACACAAAAAAGGAAGAGGGTTTATTTTCTATGAACAAAAAGCACAGGAAATCTGACGTGGGTGCTATGAATCTTATTATATTAAAACACTTATTTAGAATCTTAGTAATATAAATTTTTTTGAGGAACAAAAGCGTGAACTAGTTCACCACCTTTACTCTGTACTTAACCAGCAAATCTATCTTAACAAGGTACTTTATGACCAGCTTGCGGTTTATGAATAATAAACAAATGAAATACATAAACACAATAAACTCTAGGACAGTTTAATGAATCCTATAATCGAGAAAGTTTTGGATCTTTAGAAAGTTCAGATTTTGTTTGTGACAAATAAATCATTTTAAAATGTTGCATAATTAAAGCTCTGATAAAGGAGACTTTTTCTTTAAACATTAATAACTTTATTCTCACAAAAACTCTTTTTGAAAATGACAAATTAAATTAGGTTTGCTGTACGACTGCACGTGTTTGCACTGTTTTATTTTCGGGGGAGAGAGAGGGGGGTTGGGTTTGGCATCTTAACCCACTACACAACGACGCTGGCCCTGTGTTTGCACAGTTACTATAGAAACAATGACAAAGCTGTTCTACTGACATGCCCTGTAGTTGTGATCAGAGTGTGTAGCGTGTGTAATGAAAGCGTGGTAAGGACGTCTCTGACCTTTAACTGTCCACTCGCTGAGCTCGTCTGCGTTGCTTTGAAAAACTCTGCTCACGTCTTCTGGACGCATGGACACCTCTTTGGTCTGGATGAGGACAAAGCCCTTAGCGGTCACCTGCGTGCACACACACACAAACCCATAACAAAATTTGGGCTGTGTAAAAACATCAATACAGCTAAATATTGTGATATATTTTTACAATAAGTATCGATATTTTAACCTCTGATATCGAAACATATTTTACATTACTTTTTAAACCAATTTACATTTACATTTATATTTTATTTACATTTACAGCATTTGGCAGACGCCCTTATCCACAATATTTCCTGTTATTCAACTGAGCAATTGGGGGTTAAAGGCCTTGCTCAGGGGCTCAGCAGTGGTGGCTTGGGGGGGGGCTAGAAATCGAACCCAGGGTCCTCAAGTTGGTAGTCCAAAACCTTAACCACTGCGCTACCAACTTCCCCAAGATTTTATCAATTTTATCACGTCCTCCCCCCCACTCCTGTAGATGCTGCTGACACATATGGCCCATATATGTATATTTCTCTCTCCCTTCTCTCTCCCTATATCTGTCCCTATCTCATTTTCTCCTATTCTTTCTCTCTCCTCCTCTCCCTATCTGTGCCTCTCATTCTTTCTCTCTCCTCCTCTCCCTATCTGTCCCTCTCATTCTTTCTCTCTCCTCCTCTCCCTATCTGTCCCTCCTCATCCCTATTCTCTCTCTCATCCTCCTCCCTATCTGTGCCCTCTCATCCCTCTATCTTCCTTCTTCCCTATCTGTGCCTCTCATTCTTTCTCTCTCCTCCTCTCCCTATCTGTCCCTCTCATTCTCTCTCTCTCCCCTTCTCTCCCTTTCTGTCTCTCTTACCCTCTCACCCTATCTACCCCCCCACTCCCTCTCTATCTCCCTCTCTGTCTCTGTTTCTTACTTTTCACATAAAACTTATTATTAACAACAGAAATAAATTTTGCTAAAATAAACTGCGAGTTAAATTTTGAGTTAAAAGTTTCCTGTCCAAACTTTCGACCTTCACCTCATCGATGAGTTTGCGAGCGTTGGCCGTGGTGTAATCTCCAGCGAAGAAGACGAATAAGCAGGACTCCTCGCTCTCCTTTCTCCTTCCTCCTCTCGTCAACGGGACGATGCTGCGGTTCTTATCGGTGGACACACGGATGCCCTTAAACTCAGACTCGGGATCGGGAAGCGGAACAAGCTCCAGCACGTTGGCATCCTCTGCCATGAGACTCCAGTTGTTCTCTCCTGAAACGGGTGTAAAGTCGTGGAGGTTGCTCCAGTTGTTGTTGAAGATGCTCAGCCCTGCATCCTTGAAGTGGAAGGCCAGCTCAGGGTAATAGTACTGAAAACAGCCGAACTTCATTCCTGTAGACGACTCAATGATGGGTTGTGTCGCGCAGCACAGAAACACATCCATTTTCTTGCAGTCCCTGGTACGGAACTGTTGGCACGCCACCACGCACTTAAGGTCTCTGCAGTTCCGGAAGAAGACACTGCCTCTGACGGGGCCGAGCACCACGCGGCAGTTAACGCAGTCGTCGATGGTGATCGCAGCCGAGTGGTCGAACACGTAGATGTTGCAATTCTCGCATTCTTGAATGATGAATTGCTGACCGTTCAGTTTCCCGGGAAGACGACCCACAGTGACGTCCTTCAAACCGGACAGTGTGAAATCTTTAGGGTCGACCTGCAGGAGGAGAGCCAGGAGTTGATTTAAACACCGTTGATATTTTACTGTTCTCTGTTTTAAACATGCTTTTATAAGGTGAAAGCCTTTATAAGAGTCTTGTGAAATGATATAGAGGGTCAGTATCAGGGGCTAAAATGCAGACATTTATTTTCTACATAAAACCAGCATGTTTTTTAAAATGTCAGACAAACAGAAGATGACAAAACTCTGTAAATTTAAAATTTGTTACCAGTAGCGCTTTTTTACCACCACCAGCGTCCAATCAGGAACAGCCCTGCGCTTTCCTAGCAAAAAATACCTTGCTGGTTTTGAATGGGGCTTCCTATTTTTTTGAATGGGTTTTGAATGGGCGCTTCCACCACAAAGCCCATTTTAAATGCTGACGGATAGGCGAAGACAGATAGATTAACAAAAATAATTAAATCTGTCAGCTCATTGCCGGTCAATCGATAATACAGGGATTTGTGTGTATTTTTGGGTGTGTTAAACAGATAAATCTGACTAGATTTTTCTGACTAGAGTCATAATTACTGCTTATAAGCTCTTTTATACAATTTGTTACTGAAGTATTGGTGTTATTTTCTTGTAAACTGCTAAATGGTTCAGGGGCCACCTGCAAAGCCCATCTAAACCTGTGCTTATTTCTGAGATTTACGATAAGTCAGATGATTTATTCGTACTGAAGGGAAATTAAAGCAGGAAGTGAGGCAATATCTCAGTTTCTTGGGAACAAACGATGTTTTCTGCAATGATGAAACCACCCAGTGTCTTATTCCTTGATGGCTAATCACACTATTTCTTCCTCTTTTTCTATTTTTAGAATGCAGATCTGCAGAAGCTGCTGTTGTGGTCACATGTTCATCAGTCACCAGTTAAAACGCCCTCACTGTACCTATCCAACACCTGACATCACTAATAAGTTGAAAAAGAACAGAACAGCCAGCACAAATAAACCTAAACACAGTAGTATACAACTCATACTATAGCCCCGCTTACAGCTTGTCTGCTTTTTGATCCTGGACACTTGAAAACTTATCATTTTAATCACAAGAAGCTGATCTATTTCAGATAATGATGTCCTCTGTAGTATAGACTGCTGGGAGGAATGGGAATTTTTCTATCTCATTCCTATTCCCGCCCATTTTCACGGAAACCCAACTAAAAAGATTGACAGACAGCTCATCCAATCACAAGCAAGAAAGCAAACCGTCCCGTCCGAAAAGCAGTTTTCCCAGCCATTAAAAGCACCTCTGCTAATGCTATAGTAAGACATCACTTTAAAACCCTGTTCTGTTCCCATCTTTTAGGCTATTTGTACGAGTCGGAAATTTAGAAAATGGCTTCTAGTACCTTTAAGGCGATGCAATAATATCAACGGGCTTCACTGTTACCTAATACTCATTACCTTTAGATATTAAGGCTTATTTGTTGCTATTATTAGCCATTTGTTTTGACACACAGGAGACTCCATGTTGCTAATTAACTCGGCCTATTTTTAGAAAGCTTAAACAGGAAGCTTATTATCTCTCTGTGTCTCTCACCTTTTCCCGTTTGTCCCAGCTGTACTGTTTGGGCTCCTCTTGGTTACCGCTGGTGTTGTTGGTTTCAGAAGCATCAAGCGCCTGAGCAGAGTCTTTTTCTGGAGATTTTCTTTTTGATTTTTTCGAGAAAAAGCAGCCCATGTTTCGAATATCAGCTCTTTATTGAAATAACTTTAAACTTTTACCTCACTAAACACCAGCGTTCCGTCGCAAGCGTTACAAATCACTAACGCCCGTAACCCAGACAGCTTCCCGTTTCCTTACCACTCACACAGCCAGCCAATCATCGATCACCTAGCGCTCGCACACGCAACCGGCCAATCATCAATCACCTAACGCTAGACTCTCCTGACCATGATTGATCCTCATTTGCATACGAGCACTATGATTGGATATCACAGAAATAATGCGTAAAAAACGTTCAAAAACAGCGATTCTTTCTTGAGGGATCCGAATCACTAAAATGATTCATTTCTTTTTCTAATAATTTGCATGAATTCTGAATTACAAATTTGTGTTCTTAGATTTGTTTGCTTAATTCCTATTTAATGAGACGTTCTGTGAAGTAGAGTGTTTTGTCATTTAGAAATAATTCGGGTTTGTTGATTCTTTTAGGTGAATCGATTCTTTACTATGTTATAATTTCAGAAATGGAGAAACATGTGCTCAGTAATTGCTTAGTCCTGGTTAATATTTTTATGGAACTGAAGTCAGTCCCCAAAGCAGTTCAACTTGATGTTGTTAAGTGAAAGAAATAAACCCAGAGCCAAGAAAAAGCCCCACAAACTCTTTGAGGGAATGTTAAACTCTACACAAGGTTAAACGCTTGGATGCAGGGCTGAACTTTCTCTCTCTCTCTCTCTCTCTCTCTCTCTCTCTCTCTTTCTCTCTCACTCACTCACTGTCGAGCTACTGCGAGTGATCAAGACCCCATCTCCACTCTGGACCTGTCAGACCCTTCCCTGTGACCCGCTCCAGTTGATGATTACATCACCAGGGTGACCGAGGACGTTCCACTCTGCCATAAAGACGTTCCAGCTGTTCTTCGAGGACTTACATAGTGTAACCACATAATTCCTGCCACCTGTTTTTCACCCAAATGAGGTTGGGTTCTCTGTTGAGTCAGGTTCCTCTCAAGGTTTCTTCCTATTCCGCCTCAGGAAGTTTTTTTCTTGCCACTGTCGCCCCCGGCCCCTTTGCTTGTGTAAAGCTGCTTTATGACAATAACTAGTGTAAAAAGCGCTATACAAATAAAATTGAATTGAATTGAATGAGCGAGAACCGGTTGCTATTCACTGAGGTACTTAAATCACATTTCTTAACCGAGAGAGCTTTAACCAATGACTGAACTGCTTTACACAGCTCTAGTTTGGATGTACAGAATCAAAAAAATGTATTTATTTAATCTAAATTAAACAAATAAAAGAAAGCAATAGCATTTACAGTAAAGAACACATTTCTAGCAAGAGAGACGTCTAGCACTCCTCTAAGGTCTGACACAATTCTGAGGTTTAACAGTCCAATGGGGTCTGACACGTCTATTATACTGTATGTTGCATTATTATGTTGGACTGCTAATTGGAAGATTGGGTTTAAATCCTAGCATCACCAATTTGCCCCTGTTGGACCTGTGAGCAAGGCCCCCAACCCCCAATTGCTCAGTTCTCCCTTAACCACCAAGTCACCCTAGATAAATGCAGTATCCAAATGCAATAAATGTTTTTTTACCTAAACATATTTAACCCTGTAAAAATTAAAACATTCCACAAGTCATAATTTATAAAATTATATGATCCACATAATGAAGGTCTTTACAATAAGAAAACCGTGTGTGTGTGTGTGTGTTTGAATATGTGCAGTACCTCACAGGGTTAACATATGTACCGGAAGATGTTCTGCATGTCTGTTCCTGAGATTCCAGTAATGTGAGGAATGTATAGAAGCACATCAGTCTTGTTTCTGACAGGTTGTAAAGTTATTTGGCAATATTTTTTTACTGTATGTGTCGTGTGATGAATTTAATGATGACTTGATGACTTCAACCCATCAGGTTTCTTAACCAATCAGCAGCTTCACCGGCAACAGATTAAATACACAAAGTAAAAGGGTTGAAGGGAATTTTTTCTTAACATCACCTTTCGCCTCCAGCACTGCGGTTAAACAGCTGCACTTAAAAAAAAACCAGTGGCACAGCTTTTACCTACATAGCAATAATTTAAAAATAAGAATATTGACTAGGTATAATAGGTTTAGCTAGTTAAAATACCTCTTTAACCTTATTATTAATCAAATATTTACTTTGTTAATACCAAACTTTCTTTCATAGGACAAAACTATTCCAAAAATTAAATTACAAAAGAGGCATGTATGTTTATCCTTCTGAAAGAGCTGTCGAATCTTCTTATTCCCGAGAGAGGAACTGATCAGAAAGCAAATATTTCTTATTTAAAATGTAAAGTGTATTTATGTATTTATTAGTCAGATAAACTCACAGCAGAGTAAAATGTGTTTCTTTACATATCTAATCTATACCAACACACTTTCTTAAGCAAATTGTACCGGCAGTATCAGAACCCCTGTTGAAAATAGTTAACTCTTCACTCAGCAGTGGGTATGTTCCCAAATCTTTTAAATTAGCAGTGATTAAACCTTTAATTAAGAAACCTGACCTCGACCACAATGAGCTGTGGAACTACAGGCCGATATCTAACCTTCCGTTTATCTCTAAAATCCTAGAGAAGGTAGTAGCGCAACAGCTATGTTCATATTTACAAAGAAATAACATACACGAACTTTATCAATCAGGATTCAGGCCTCACCACAGCACAGAGACAGCACTGGTCAAAGTAGCTAATGACCTCTTACTGGCATCCGACCAAGGCTGTGTCTCGTTGCTTATATTACTTGACCTTAGTGCGGCTTTCGACACCATAGATCACGATATTCTTCTTAACAGATTAGAAAAATTAGTAGGAATTAAAGGAACAGCTCAATTCCGTGGCTCAGGTCCTATTTAACCGATCTTTACCAGTTTGTGGATTTAAATGGTGATTATTCTGCGTGCTCCCTTGTAAAGTATGGTGTTCCACAGGGCTCGGTTTTAGGCCCACTTTCTTTTTTCTCTTTACATGCTGCCTCTGGGAAAAATAATTCGTAAGCATGATATCAGTTTCCACTGTTATGCTGATGACACACAGTTATACGTCTCATCAAGGCCTGATGTGAAAGGCCAGTTTAATAAAATTGAGCAATGTGTGAAGGAAGTAAGAGATTGGATGTTATGCAATTTCCTCTTGCTTAACGCTGACAAGACGGAGGTTCTGGTTCTAGGACCACAGGTAGCTAAAAGTAAGCTTCCTGATCACACCTTAACCCTAGACAGTCTTTCTGTTTCACCAAGTGCAACAGTAAAAGATCTGGGTGTGATTTTAGACTCCAATCTCTCATTTGAAGCCCATGTCGATAATATTAGCAGGATAGCGTTCTATCATCTCAGAAATATCGCTAAAAAAAATAAGAAGTATCTTGTCACTTACTGATGCCGAAAAATTAGTTCATTGCGTTTATCACATCCAGGCTGGACTACTGTAACGCTTTACTGTCTGGATGTTCAACTAGGTGCATTAATAAACTTTAGCTAGTCCAGAACGCAGCAGCGGGA
The DNA here is from genome assembly GCA_005784505.1 of Bagarius yarrelli. Taxonomy (NCBI): domain Eukaryota; kingdom Metazoa; phylum Chordata; class Actinopteri; order Siluriformes; family Sisoridae; genus Bagarius; species Bagarius yarrelli. The sequence goes on along the minus strand of VCAZ01000012.1, from coordinate 252,873 downwards.
GTCCTCACTAAAACTAAAAGATACGAGCACACATCACACCAGTCCTATCCACACTGCATTGGCTCCCAGTGAGACACCGCATCGATTTTAAAATACTACTTTTAAACTTATAAAGCTGTAAATGGTCTCACGCCGCAGTACTTGAGCGAACTTCTAGTGTCTTACGTTCCGCCACGCCTACTTCCATCAAAGGCTGCAGGCTGCCTGTCAGTACCGCGCGCATTATAAAAACTACAGCAGGGAGCGGAGCCTTTTCTTACAGAGCCCCAATGCTATGGAATAACCTCCCTATGTATGTTCGGGAATCAGACACAGTCTCAGTGTTTAAGTCCAGGTTTTAAAAACGTACTTATTTAATCAAGCATTTTGTATTTGATTCCCCTTAGATAAAGGAGCAGATCTGGGGGGGGACTCACGGGGGTTGAGTATTAAGGTGATCTGGTATGTTTAGATGCTGTTTCTTCCCCTCTCTTATTGATCACGGTGCTGATGACGAGAGCGGCTGGTTGCTTAACATATCAGGGAGCCCTCATGTCTGTGTTTCCCTCTGGTTCTCCTTTTAGTTATGCTGACCTAGTTAGTCTTGCCAGAGTCCATGCTTTACTCTACATTATTCATTTAATCAATCCAAACCGTGTGATTACATTGTCACTTAACTGTTTTCCTTCTTTTTGCCTTCCTTCCCCCTTGCCTCTCTCTCCTTTCTCTCTCTCTCTCTCTCTCTCTCTCTCTCTCTCTCTCTCTCTCTCTCACTGTTGAGTTACATACGCCACAACGCAGCTGCCGGTGATCCGGACCCTTCCCTGTGACCTGCTCCAGCGGATGATGCATCACCAGGGCGATCTAGGACGACCCACTTTGCCATAAAGACGTTCCGGCTGCTCGCTAAGGACTAATGATTTAAGTTGTTTACACACACACGATGTAACCTCATGATCCCTGCTACCTGTTTTCACCCAAATGAGGATGGGTTCCCTGTTGAGTCTGGTTCCTCTCAAGGTTTCTTCCTATCTCATCTCAGGGAGTTTTTCCTTGCCACCGTCCCCCCCCGGCTTGCTCATCAGGGACAAACTGATTTTTGTGTAATTCTGTTTCATAATTTCTTCAATTGTAAAGCTGCTTTGTGACAATCACCATTGTAAAAAGTGCTATACAAATAACACTGAATTGAATTGAATAATCTAATAAAGTTGGGGTGAAAGCGCAGGGTTAGCTAGAAAGGGGCAGGGGTCTTGCTAAAGGACCCAACAGTGGCAGACTGGTGGTGGGGCTCGAACCCTGGTCTTCCAACCAACAACTATTTAACACCTATTTACATTTACATTTGCAGTATTTGGCAGACGCCCTTATCCAGAGCGACTTACAATATTCCTTGTTATACAACTGAGCAATTGGGGGTTAAGGGCTTGTCGGAGCTGGGTATCGAACCCACAACCTTCGGGTTTGTAATCCAATACCTTAACCATGAGCCACCACTTCCCCTATTTTCACCAGGATGTAACCACAAAATAGAAGCTGGTAAAGAATCTGCACTGGAGATGGCATTTATTAGTAAATATTTACAGAAGACTATTGTATTATGCTATGAATTATGGGACCATGATAAATGATTTATGTAAATTTTAGTTATATTTATAACTGTGCGGTGTTATTTACAGTACAGTTTTAGTTAATGATTTATAATAAAGTTTATTTTTACAGTCTTACTGGCAACCGAAAATGTCAGTAAGTTAATGTAAATTCTACAGTTAATTTCTTACAGAAAAAAAGATATACCATGCACGGTATTATCATTGCACACCAACAAAAAGTGGAGACAGCCAACTTAAAAAAAAAAACATATTTGGGAATAGAGTTCCATATAGAGTCAGGATTATTTAAGAACTGCCTCAACCAATTTAAGTGTTGTTTATTAAAGTATGAAAAAATGAAGACTTCTTTGTTCAGACATAAACGGCAAACTATTGCCCAGTCTTACAGCTTGACATAATGTCATGACTAATTAAGAGACAGCATCTTCCCATAGAATAACAAAACTCAGTTCAATGATTAATATTAAAATACTGACGCATCATTAAATACTGTAGACTTTTGCCGGGTCACAACCTGTGACAACACCACAATGTAGATTTTACATATGGAAAAAAAAAGGCTCAAAATGAGTATTTTTTTTCCTACAATTAACTCTAACACATGCTAACATTGTGTTTAATTTTACTGCAGGAACACATCATGCTTCATTATCAGTATTGCCTCATAGTTATTAAACAAAAATACACCTCTGCTCAAAAACATACTTAAACCATATTTAACACAAAATTAGATTAGAAACTTCAAAAGAAAGAGACCTTCAACAGGTCAACCTTTTTTAGCCAGAAATTAAAGATATTGTTTTTATCAATATTATTTATATTAGATATCGGTTTTGTATTATCAGATCCACTGCGGATTTTTTTCTCAGGTCAACTGGAATCTGGTTCTGGAGGCTTGGAGTCTGCGGGTTCTGCTGCTGACGACTGGGAAGAAATTACTCAGACACACAGGTGTACAGAGAGAATTTCTTCAATTAATGCATGACAGGCAGCACGGTGGCTTAGTGGTTAGCACGGTTGCCTCACAGCAAGAAGGTCCCGTGTTCGATTCCTGGGCAGGGGTATTTCAGTATGGTGTTTGCATGTTCTTCCAGGGAGGGTTTAATCCGGGTTCTCCTGTGTCCTCCCACAGTCCGAAAACATGTGTATTAGATTGATTGGTGAGTCTAAATGACTGATGGACTGGTGACCTGTCCCCCTCCTGCCTTTCTCCCTTTTAGAGACAGCTGGGATAGACTCCAGCGGATCCCTGTGACCCCGAATTAGGGAATAAACTGCTATAGAAGATGAATGATTGAATGAATACTGCATAACAGAATAATCGGAATATAAGTCAGCAATCACTTTAAAACAATTACTCATCAGATAGAATATAAGAAGACGAGTGCTGAGCTTAAAGTGTGGCCCTGTCTTCCATACTGGATAGCAGGCGAAGCTGAGTATATTAGAGAGAGGAGTATATCCTTAGTATGGGAATTAGTGTGTGAAGAGTTACTGAATGATCTTCTACTCCCAGTTGGAATCTGAAGTATGCATACCATGGTGTAACGGGAAGTCGACTCAGAACACAGACCAGTTTATTTTCACAGGAGTGACAACAGAAATCTGAGGTTGGATTTTAACGTACTTAAGAGTTTTTTAGTATGAACAAAGAACTACAGGATGAACCAGAACACAGGGAACACAGGAGTCTTTGGAAGTTCACCAAGAATACTCGAGGAGTTTTAGAGTTGAACTCTTTAGAACGTAGGGAGTCTGGATGTCTGTAGAAGCTTTATAAACCCTAGAACTGCGTGAACTAGGAGACGTAGGAACGAGTCCTTCTTCTTACTGCTTAGACCAGATGCTGACTGAGTGAGGGTGAGGTGTGAGGTGTGATTGGGGAATGAGTGTTAGGAGTGTGTGATTAGTATTCTGGGGAATGTGAGCAGGGCACTGTGAAAAAGCCTGGTGTGTCCGTGACACATGGACACGTTACTGTCTTGTGATGCCGTGGGAGAGACGACTTGTCTTATGCAGAGGTGGAGGAAAGTGGTGACTAGTGCTTTATAAAAAAACATTGATCCTTGTAGTTAAATTGCTCTCGTTCAACATAATTCAAATGATACAATATTATATAACCAAATTCGAGCTGCTGTGATGTCATATGACATGTGACAATATCAACCTGCCAGATGCAGTACATCTTAATATCAATCAGATCAATCTTAACTATACTATATAGTACTTACATAAATTTTAGTACATGCGATTTAAAAAGACGGAGCCCATGAGCTGAATATTATTCAACCCATATATAGCGCCATCTTGAAAATCGGTTGCACGTCCGCCATAACGACACAGCATCTACTTCATTTATTAAATGAGTAACGCACTACACTACAACCTGATTCGGTTTAACTGGAAGACTAATCCACACTAAAGTAGTACAGGTGGGGCTTTTTATGTTCTTCACTCTTTCCCTGTTTGTTCACCTGATTAATACTTTCATTTAACAAAGACACGTTAATAACAGTACCTGTTTAAAAAATGTATTTATTTATTTATTTATTTCAGTGTCAGATTATATTTAAATAACGTACAAATAGAAGCTGTGTTGTGTTTGCTGTGTTGTCAGTGCTATAAATAAATATTTTTGTTGTTGTCATTGGGTCAAAACCAAAAGTCAAATCAATCTCAGTTCTGCCTATCGGTTATCGCTCACAAAAACATGAGAATAATCGGTAACGATATCGGTTCTAAAAAAATCAGTATCGGTCGATCTGGACTAAACAATCTACTGCAGGAGTTTCATGCGCTAGATTTAACATCTGTCCAGTGGTTTATAGGACGCAGATATGTTTAATGAACTCGGTTAAAAAAAGAGAAAGAATAAAGAAGTAAAAGTGTCGTGGTTCATTAGACTGAGACACTTATACTTTTATTTGTATAAAAAAAACATTTCTTTACATCAGACTCCGCTTTGTTAATGAATAGAGATTTCATAAAAAATCTAGTTAATGATCTATTTTCAACATGAATCTAGTCCCCAGGTTCGAGTAAAATCCCGTACATTAATGCTTAATTCCTCGTATAAAAAATGCTGAATCAGTATTTTCAAAAACTGATGACTGATTTATTTTATTTTGTGGATAGGAAGTGGACGAGCCTGTAAAGGAAACACTAGTGTCCTGTTTGTTCCTGCCAGCAGCTCAACACACTGCATAATAAAGTCTGTTCTAAGTAAAGTTAAAGTTTCAAACTGTTAAATTTTATTTATTTATTTTTTATTAAATAACTGCCCCTCAAATGTGAAATTCTGTCTCGTAGTGGATTGAGCGCTTCACTATGTGTGACTGTGTATAAATACTGTCTATACCAAGTAAACTTAATTCTTTCATCACAAAGAAACACATCATTACATAAATGTATTATCTCAGTATTGTCTCTTTTAATAGTAGATTCTTTATTTGATTTTTATCACTTATTATCATTAATAATACATGTATAAATGATCTCTGGTGGCCTTGAATCAATTAAAACGTCTACACATCCATCCAAACCAGCAGCTCTTTAGGATCTGATAACTGATTGTTTTTTTTTTAAATAACATCATTATAGGATGCTGTTATTTATTTCTTAGAGGATCTGTAGCGAATAACATTAAATACAAATAATATAATTGTATTTATAATTTATTGATCAGAAATTAGAAGAAATAAGCATAGTGTCCACACGGGGGCGCCATATTGCTTTATACGATTCAGCTCCAAGCTTGAGTCCTATTTTAATCTGTTTGATTCCAAATGTTTGGATTCGCCTCCGATTCTAACAGTCAAATAGGTAAAATACCTTTTTCACTTCCAAAAACATAAACCACAACAGCAGATCCTGTTGGAATCCTTCCGGTTTCTGGAAAGGAATCCGTCGAATCCGTGGACTAAAATGAATTTTCCGAAAGATTGTCTCATACTATAATACGCATTGGTTTCTGTGTATGGAATCGATTCCACAGCTGTTGATTCTATTCCCTATCTCCAACAAGCGCAAAGAGTCGAATCTTTTCGGAATCGACTCCCAGCTCTAGTCTCGTTTTCTAATCGATACCTTGCAGCAGCACCAGGGCCACAGAGCTTTAGCATCACACACACACACACGATGGAGGAAGCCATCAGCCCGAAGCTGCGGAGGAACGTCTGGAGGAGGAGATCGGGGTTTGCGGCTGTAGTATTGCTGTTAAGCCGGGCGGTTCGGGTAAACGCGGACGACGGAGCGATGGAGGAGCTCGCCACGGAGAAGGAGGCAGAGGAAAGTCACCGCCAGGACAGCGTCAATTTACTAACGTTTATTTTGCTGCTGACGCTGACCATTTTGACGATATGGCTCTTCAAACACAGGCGAGTTCGTTTTCTGCACGAAACCGGACTGGCAATGATTTACGGTAAGAATTTATACACCAAACACACAAACAAACAGATGCGCTCTTTAAACCCTTCTCTATTTTACTGAATTAGCGGTTTCACATGAATGACGCTGACTAGCCTGCTAGCGGCTATTAATCCCACTGTGAGCTCCGAATCTAATAAACAGCAAATTACATTAAAAATTAATTTTAAAAAATAGTCAGCATGTTTGTGTTTTAATGTAAAAGTTGAACATTTCAGTCTGAAGTCTCCTCTCCGGACCAATACCTTGTTAACCAAATTGCAGAACGTTCTGGTACATTGAACGCTGCACGTAACGGTAAATTAGTTCGTAAGGCTTACTCGGCGTGACATTTAAGCCTTTTAAGCGTTTATAACGATTACAGTTTGTTTGAATAAAGAAAAAAAAAATTCAGTATTTAGATAGCGCGATAAACCCAGCAGTCCTGCGCGAATAATCTGATTTGATTTCCCCGTGAAGGTCCTTAGTGACCGTGTTGAATATGGATGGTGCGTTCACGTGCTCCTGACATTGATGGTAAATCCGAGTTCAAATTCCTGCGCATTGCTGAGTGGATGATTTTTAACCTCATTATCTCCAGACCCAGAGATGTAGATACGCAGAGAATATTACAGTTATACAGAATCGTATTAAAGATGGCACAGATCTTTTTGATGCATACAGTCTATCGTATTGATTGATATATTGATTCATAATATATATATAGATTTTAAATAGGCATAACATATTTATTAAATTTGTTTTCTGAGAAATGATTAGTTCAATTTGATTTTCCTCCAACAGTGCATCATAAAGCGGCTTTAATTCCATTCAATTCATTTTTATTTCTTAACGCTTTTGAAAGTGGACGTTGTCCCATAGCAGCTTTGCACAGGTGATGCAGTAAGAATGAAAGATTGTTCTTTAAAAGTGTAAGTTTGTCTTTAATTAACAAGCCGGTGACGACTGCGGCCAGAAAAAAAACTCCCTGAGACAAAATAAGGAAGAAACATTGAGGGTCCCATCCTCATCTCACCTGGGGGACACTGAATGTCTGTTTATTACAGTTAAACGAGGTTGAGGTGCAGTGATGGTGATTAAATCCCATGTAATCTGCGGTCTTGGGTCAGTGGAGCAGATTGAGTCTCGATCCATCCTCGAAACTCCTGTGTAGCTCTGTAATTTCATGGATCTAGAGGATGTAGATGAGAGAAATCCCATGCAGAGTGGACTACAATCAAACAGAACAGAATCCAGAGGCATATTCAAAAAAAGGGGCAGGAACACTGGTCACTGGTGCCTCAGGAGCATGTTTAACATGACCCCGAAATAGCGCACGAGAGAAAGAGAGAGATGTAAATGATCGAGTCTCCATATCGTTGTGTACAGGAGCAGTTTTCCTCCACTACAAAAGTGATACTATTCATTTATTTTCTTTATAATTAAATAATCAACGCAGCTTTATCTTTCATTTTTTTTGTTTTTTAACATCTTTGTTACTAAAGATTTCTCCGTGCTGAGGTGTTTGTATGATGCTGTGCTTATTGTATGATGCTGTGTTTAATGTTTAATAGCTCTCATGTTCTGTCTGACTTTTGTTTGGTCCGAATCTGTGGGTTTACGATTGGCTCTCTTCGGGGTTTAGGGTCGGATCTTCGGGGTTTAGGGTCGGCTCTGCAGGGTTTAGGGTCAGCTCTGCGGGGTTTAGGGTCGGCTCTGCGGGGTTCAGGGTCGGCTCTGTGGGGTTTAGGGTCGGATCTGTGGGGTTTAGGGTCGGATCTGTGGGGTTTAGGGTCGGCTCTGTAGGGGTTCAGGTCGGCTGTGTAGGGTTTGGGGCCGGCTCTGCAGGGTTTATCGTGGGCTGTGCGGGGTTCAGG